>BJBW01013398.1:0-23642 GCA_004320125.1 Scolopax mira | reverse complement strand
GTGCCTGCTGGTGACAGGACTGTCACCCTGGGAGCTTGATACGGTTTTGTATATATTGTATCCATTTCATTATTTTCTTCTTTTTATTTTAATTTTAATTCTTCATTAAAGTAGTTTAGTTCATTCTAAACCTCTGTATCTCCTTATCTCTTCCTCTCCTCTCGTTTTGGGGGGGTGGGGGTGTGGGGAGGGGGGGCGTCTGTTGGTCCGGTTGCAGTGATTTGGCCCAAAATATGACTTGCATGTCACAAAAGTTTAGGGTCATATTACTGTCACATTTAATTTTTAATCGCTCCTTCGTGCCTGTTCTCACTGTCTATATGACATGCATGTGAGATTGCTTCTGGGATCTCTCTGATGCACCTGAAAGTCCCACTGAGATGAAACCCTCTGAGCAGCCCAGTGCCCACTTCACCCAGCAATACAGCTGGGGCTAAGTGTCACCTGCTCTGGTTCCCAAAAAAATCTCCAGTGTGGCACAACGCTCATACCACACAGCTCTGCATTCACCACATGCTCTAAGCATCATATTCTGTCTAGATGTTTAATGGAATGTGACAAGGCAATGTCAAAGTGAGGGGATGAGACACAGTTGTGCTGTGGAGGTGCAGAGCAAAAACACTGCTCATGCAGCACATAGGCAAGTATGCACCAAGTTAGACCTATATTTAAAAAACAGGTAGACATGGCATAGTGATGATTTTTTTATCATTTAGGTTGATGGTTGGACTAGATGATCTTAAAGGTCCCTTCCAACCTAGACAATTATGTGATTCTATGATTCTATATATGCTTGTGGTGTGATGAAGTTGGGATGCGAAGTAGCTGATCTGCTTCAAAGGAGGCTAACCTCCTTTAGGCTCCAGCAGAGCATGAAGCCATCCTGCTTCCATGACAAAGCATACAAGGACCCTTGAGTACCCTAGAGTAAATTGCAAAGACAGTATACATGTCATACATTCTCTCTGACTTGATTATAGAGGGATCCCAAAGACAGAAATAATGAACCAAAGAAGTGCTCATTATGTATATAAAGATAAATGGAATGAACCTGAGTCTCTTTTTTTTTATTATTTCTAAACAAAATTTTATTTAAATAATATGTTTTTGCCTTCTGTTTTATTTTGGTTTTCTTTTTGACTGATTCACATTTTCGGGTGTGTTGTATGATGTTTGAGCAATTTTCAAATTGTGAGGCATCCTATAAACACATTTGAACTTTCCTTTGATAAATTCTCGGCTGTGAAACTGTCTGTGTAGCAGTAACTTTATAAAGCAAATATTTTCTAAGAGTCTCTTTGCTCATAACTCTTAATCTATGCTTCTACTGTGTGATTCCTGCTGTGCGCAGAGAATAGCTGTTTAGGAATTCTTTGTAAGGAAGCAAAAACTCCATTACCAGTTTCTTCTAACCAGAGCAACCTCAAGTTTCCTTTGCTAACCACTCAGGTCAAAGGGCACATGTATCTCCTAATGAAAAACCATTGGTTTTTTTCTTCCTCTGTCTCTCTCTCTGTCGCTCTCTCACACTCCCTGGAATGTCTCAGAAAGTCCATGTGACAGTTCTGGCAGCATGAGGTGTCTGATGAATTGCAAAGGCAAGCAACAGGTTGAAAAGTTGTGAACTTGCTCCCTGTTGAAATTAAAAAGCTAAGCTTCAGCTCTGTGAATTATTGTATTTTCCAGTTTTAGAAAGGTAGAAACCCTTACCATGAGCTCTTTTGCTTTTCTCCACTAGTGTTTCATGCTGTTGTCACATAAAAGTAGTTCCAGGCTTAAAATTTAACCTATATTTAAAACTGTAGCAATCCTGCAGGGAATGGTCACTGTATTCACACTACATTAAATGACCAGAAAAGAAAGTCTAACAATACAACACAAAAGACACTCTGTAAAGAACTAGATGCTGTTTGTGTGTGATTTCTAAGGCTGTGTGAACTTCTTCAACATCTAGCTACCATCAATTAATGCTAAGCGCATTTTTCTCCCTTCCCCCTCACCCAAGTTGAATGTAATCTTACCAACTCTGAATCAGAACATCAAACTCCAGGTGAATATAAAGATCTAATTCATGCAAAAAAGTCCTAGGTCTGCTGTGTCTATGGCATTTCTGTCGATGGGGTCCTTCATAATGATCTGAAATACTTGAGAGGGTAGAGAGATGACATGACAGACGTTATTCCCCACCTGGATCTATGGAAAAGTGGAAGACAGCTTAGGTAAACCTGATTTATTTTTGTGGAGCTGAGGAATAGTCCCTGTTAAAGAATGGAAAAATCAAGGAGATTGGGACACATTCCTCCAGGTAAACTGTGCATTAGTAGAGTAGTTTAGACACATGACTTGGGAGACAGGTATCAGTGTGAACATAAATAACACATGCTCCTCCCTAAAACATCTTGATCCTTCCCTTTTAATACATAAATATCCCATAATACATCCTCTGTGATCCTGAAATGCTCTTCTCTGCTTTCTGCAGCAAGCCCTGTACCCCTCAACAATGGTCCCTGTCTGTGGGGCGACCCAGAGAGCCTCCCCACTGACTCCTGGTGCAGGATGACCCCCATCCTGGGGGTATGGCACTGTCCTGGGACAGCCCTGGGGCTGAGGCAGTGGCTTCCTTTTCTGACTGCAGTGTTTAGGGTCCGCTGCCCACCATCATGCCTCTGTGATCTTTCATGTTCATGAAGATGAACTTTTAATCTTCTGACCTTACAAGATTCATTTTACATTGTCTTCTCTTAATAATTAGGAAGTAAAATGAATACTAGTAAAATGACAGCAATGTTTTGGAGTGGACTGCATATCACCTAGCTATATATACAAAGCATGTATCTAAATCTGAACTAGTCACTCACATTAGTCATTTGGATAAAGGCACAGAATAGGAACTCCCTCTAAAACAAACTCACCCGTAAGACAGCCAACAGCCCATCTCTATGCCACCTGACACAGTTCTGTTGTAAAGACTAGTGTATGAATCATGACACCACATCAGTATCATTTTTCCTATTTACAAAAAAATAAAAAAAAAAAATTATTATTGAAGGGAATGTTTTTTCAGTTTGTATCCTTCAATTTAACTGTTTCCTACTAGCAGGCTTCAAATTCACACAATAGAGAAACCTGACAGGAATGACACTGATGGCATGTAGTGGAGCTTGTCTGTTTTGTGAATTGTCATCCAGAGATAAATAAATCAGACACCACTAAAAGTGCCTCATTCACAAGTATTTCACCACTGAATTACTCTGCTTACTGTTACTGAGTAGCCCATTCTTAAACAAGAGTGACACAGTAGACAATTGGTTCAAGGATGGCTGATTTTTAAGGAAACTAAAGGAAATATGACAGTAATAGTGGCTGTTAACTTAGTTCCTTGCCTTTTGTTTAAAATTAAAAGACATACCAAAAGCTGGTACACAAAAAAAAATTGCTTGTACAGCTTATATTATACTTATTAAAATATATTATCCTGGCAACATTGATTTTGCTTACAGCCTTTGATTTTGCTATTATTTTGTATACCAAACTGTATTCAGTTTTGCTGTGCTATGGAACAGCATTGTTCTTCTTTCTGCATTGACACCTGAGAGCTTGTATAGTCTGCATTCATTAAATATAAAAAGTGAAAGCAGACACTGCATAAAAATTCCTGACTGTGGTCAAAACTTCTTTATTTTTTTTCAATTAAGTCTTGAAATTGCACTGAGTATCCAAATAATGATAAGAACTTACTTTCATTTCATTTAAATTCCTTCAGAGATTTTAAGATTTGACCTTCAAGACCACTAGAAGCCCATCAAATGACTTACTCTGCAGTTTTATTTCACATAAATTATTCCACTTCATCTCACAAGTAACATGGGGATGAGCAGATGGACCATCCTTGGGATGATTGAGGTGTTAGTGAACTGAAAGGTAATTAAGGAAATACACTGGTTAAACAAGACTGTGAAAGTCAGAAAGCATTGCATCATAAAGAATAAGGTCAAATTATTGTTCATGTGATAAATATGTGATATCTACTAAAAGTCTAATATTCCCAGAAGGGAAATTATAATACTCTTTTTCTTTCCTTCTCTTTTGATTTTATGCAGTAATCATTGAAAGACTAAATAATGAATTCACCTCCATTCTTAAGTTCCATGTAGTACAATACATGTGAGCAAAATATCAAAAGAAGTCTCTAGCTTTCTTCAAAGCATAATTTGTTCCTGCATAGATGCTACCATCTGTAGATGACCAGTGACTGAAAGTCCAGATACCTTTTCTACAGCACTAATTTTGATCACTAGAGGTGTGTGTGCAGGATTTAAATGTTGATTTCAGTTTTAAAGCTGTGTCTTCAGCTTCATGGTTCATGTCACAGTTCTGCTGACGTTAATGCAAATTCTGCTGGCACCAAAAGTTCGCTCTGGTGCACTTGAAACGTGCTGCACTAAAACTCCCCAAAACTGAAGATTCTAGCTGAAACTGACCATTTAGCCTTGGTCTGTAATTAGTGGAAGATCACCAATTACATGGAATAATTTTCCCAGCTATTTCAGATGAACCAGCTTTCTAAGGTGTTTTTTATTGGCTGTTCTCACTGCCTTCTACCTCCTGCTGACCCCCAGCTGTTTTCTCCCACTGACCGACCACTCTCAGCTCCCTGGGGTAAGAGTGCTCTCTGGATACACCAGGTCCTCTCTCTCCCCATAAGAACTTCACTGTAATGATTTACCTCTATTGTAGCAAACATTGGCCTGTTGATTATCAATCTGGACATACTTTTAATTTGTTAATATCACGTTGTACACACACACACAAACATTAGCAATTAGTAGGGCAATATGTTTACTTCACTCTATCTTTAAAGATCACATATACACATTTCTGGTTCTGTGCATCTCCCCACTTACAAAACTACAGTACATGTGTTTGAGTAGACCTTTACAAACCTTTGATGGACTTTTTAATCTATTTTCTCCCAGCTTGTCAATCACACTCTCATGTTCTTTGTTATGTTCCTTGCACAGCTACGTTAATTAGATTTGTGTTTTTTGAGTTTTCATATCATTGCTTTAGCTTGCATATATCTCTTGCTGCCAGCTACAGAGGGTGCCGGATGACTGCTTCAAACTAGATACTTAGCTTTTAAGCACCTAAACTTGGAAGAAGATACTTCACATCACTAATACTTTTTATTCCCAAACTGAGACTCTAAGAAAAGCTTGATTTTTCATAAAAGAGGGACCCTCCACTTCTGAATATGAGTCCAAGTTAAATTAAGCACTCAGAAGTTGAATTACTCTGATTCGTCAAATATTTTTTGACAGCATTTATTAATGAAATACAGATTCAAAAAGATTCTTCATGCATAAAATAGAGAGCACTCTTTCAGATAGTACTATCTTTAAAACTTACATAAACATTCATCATACTGGTTGTGAGCTGACATACTCTGCAATTTACTTTGCAACCAGAAAGACTCCCCTATCCCCAGAGAGACTGAAATCTTACAAAAATATTGCAAGTTTAGATGCATATCTGTATGTACATACATACTATACAACATATATTTCAGGGAGAGCAGTGAGTTCTAAACACAAGACTGTATTCTCAACGTATCAACTGTTACTCTTGGTTATGTTAGAGGATTAATTGTATCCTCTACAAAGGCCAATGTATCAGGCAAAGATTACAAAGAAATGCTTTAGAGATGGCTATCTCCTGGATAAATTAACTCATGCTTTATCTTGATTATGGTTTATTCTATATTCCAAAGCTTAAGTAGGTGAATCCCACAGTCAATAAATACAGATTACTCAGCTTTCATTGAAAACTGATCTTCTCCACAAGGGAAATCTATGGTAGATCTTTTCCGTAAACACAATGAAATGTTTCACTTCACAGTGCAGACAAATGGGGCCTAGGCTTGGTACTCCATCAAGTTGGACAACTAATGCAGTGAAATAACTCATATCCTAAGGCAGTGATTATACTTTCCTCTTTTTAGTGTATCTAGACACATCAATTAAATAAATTAGTGGATCATTCTTTCTTTGGTTTCTGTTTTTTCTTGCTTTAAAAATAAAATTTCATATAACTATGCTCTTCTAAATCCTAAATAACATATAACTAGAGCTGGAAAGAGGAAGGGATTAATTTCTAAAAAAAAATTAAGTTTGTTTTCTTGTTGAAAATCTTTGGCATGATGATGACAGGATATGATTATGTGCACAAATATATATTTAAGAAAGTTGGACAAAAAGTCCATTCCATGATTATTACATTCTTGTATGGAGTAGTACTTATATAGTGAAGAATAACATGGGTTTTTTTCTCTGTAGAACATTCACATGACAAAATCAATTTGAGAAAGATATTTTCAACCACCAAGATTGGTTATACTGTATTAGTAGCAGTTACTGTTATTATCATTATTACTAAAGATGAAAATTGAGGGGAAAAAAAAAAAAAAAAAAAGAAATATAACCTTGTCCAGAATACAGATAGCAAAGGAAAAACAGCAATCATAGTTGAACACAGGGTGACTGGGAAATTGAACTCTAAGCATGTCATTGGGGATATTGGACAAGAAATGGGCTGTGTATGTGACTGGTCAAATGGAAGATAGGATGTCTTCCCAGGCAACGAGACAGAAACAACCACAAAAACTATTCTGACAGATGATAAGGGAAAACGAACTATTCTCTGCTATTGCATATCAGATCGATACTGAAGTAGTGTAGAATAATCCTGCTTCTTTTTGCTCAATTTATGACCTCATAAAGCATAGGTGCAACTATTTTAGCAAGCCATAGACTTCCTATTGAAGGTCTATTACCTTTGACTCATAAAGTAATTGAGGTCATTAATATCAAAGCACTTGAGAAAAAAATTAAATACATATATATAAAAATCCATCTTGGATTATGGCTATATTAATATAAAATTTAATTTTAAATTGTTTTACAAAGCAACACAAAACAAAAAACAGAGCTCAACAAGCCAGGTCCCCATTTCATTGACAGCCTTAAAGAAAATGGTTTATTACTATGGTAAGGGGTATTTCAGATTATCAAAGAAAAGTGTGTATCTCAGGATATTTTTGAGAGTATAGAATTTAGAATTTTAAACTATGTTAAGAAATCCAATAATAAAAATCAGTCAGTTGTACTCCAAATCCATGACGCCAGGCACAGTAATGAATACAGATTGATGCCTGAGCATGCCTTCAGAAAAAATTATCGTTGTCCCTGAAGCACGAAGCCTGAGTCAAAATTCTTAGAAAACATTGAGGTTACATCTTAGAAAACAGAGATGTTAAAGGAATGACATCAAAAGCAAGACAAAAATATTGAAGAAATAGGTAAAACCTGAGAAGCTTAGACAACTGTACAAGAATAGAATAACACATTACTGCAGTTTAGGAAAAATAGTAAGATAACAGATAGACAGACAGAAAAAACTCCTGAAGACTAATCAAAACATTTTAAAATATCCCAACCTGGAAGATTAGTGAAAACATGCATATTGCTTTAGGGTACAAAAGACTTCATTTTCTAGAGAAAAAATGATAGAGCCTGATTTAAGACATTGCATGAATTAAAGAAAATGAAACAAAATTATTCAGCAACAGCATTCGAAAAGAGACATCTGAAAAAAAGCATGAAAACTGGATGTATCTTGTATAAAAGATAAGCATAACACCTTCACATGATCTTATCAAGAAAAAACACATAGCAAAATAATGTTAATTATGGAAAAAATGGATTAGGATATCAGAAATCTAGCTATTGACTGATCAACATTTCTCAATGTTTCCCAGTTATTTGAGATCACTCAAAGAAATGAGGGACTCTGATCATTAGGGGTTGATCTAACTGTTTGGTTTGGGGATTTTTTTGTGTATGTGTCTTTTTAAAATTCTTATTTAAAATCTATAAATACTGTAGAAAACAGATCAGTATTACTTGAACTGACTAACTGAGTCTAACTCTATTGTTTGTTATTCTTTTGAACCCAGAACTATGCCTCCTTTGTAGCCATACTCCAATAAGAGAAGTTAAAATTATTTTCTATCAGGATGAAAATGCTAGTGGGTTTAGGCGCCTTCCTGAAACATGGTAACTGAGAGATCCCAGAGTTCACATTTCCCCTTCTTTAGGAATGTTTTTGATCTTAGACCTGTTGCAGAGAGAAATCGTCTCCACCCTCCTTTCTATCATTGAATGAATGTCAAATGTGTTACTCTGAGGACTTAAAAATGCATTAAACAGGCATGCATGTACTTAAGCATTGTAGCAGACGTGAAGCAAGTTCATATCATGGTATATGCCTTTCCATACAAAGTGTCCAAAAATGCATTTCCTTAAAATTAGAAACTTACAAAACCTTTCAGGAAGGCAAATACTCAGTGTACCTAGAGAGTCCAGCATTGTTGTGAAAAAGGCACATAATTCTACCAAAGTCTCATGCTGGTAGTCTGAAGCATACTGAATCTTTCACTGAAGGTTTCACTTCAGCCTGAAGTGAATCAGGAAGGGCACTTTCATGACTGTATAAAATACATCATTCTATATGAGCAGTTATGGTGTTGTTCAGAATTATGGAGAAATTTGGGAAAAAAGTCTAGCCAAAATAAATCAAAATTGATTTATCTATGATCTCAAAATAACAGATTTATCAAAGTACAATGACTTCCTTTTGCTTTTTTTTCTGGGTTCACAACAGATTACTGTGGTAAAATCTGGCTATTTTTGTTTGTTTGGATAGTAATCTGAAACTTGGAAAGAAATTTTCTATCTAAAAATCCTGCTTTAATAAATTTTAATTTAGATTGTTCTTATACTTGACAAGATTTATGACACTTGAGAGGCTGCAGAGCCCTAACAGCTCAGCAGGTCATCAGAGAATTGTTATCTATAGAATCAAGCCCAAATATTTTCAAGACTGCTTTTCTGCAGGTAGCCATTAACTGAATGAACTGAAGCTAGGTGAGAAATTTATACCCTTTTCTTTCTTTGTTTGTTTGGTTTTGCTTTTTTTTTTAAAGTATAAATATTTTCTTTAAAAAAAATATTATTTGAAAAAATACAATTGCACATCATTTAAGCTCTGGAGGACACCTGTTTACATTGTTACAATGATCTGATGTGTGACAGGGATTGTCTTCATTCAGAAATAAAGTTGCATAGAGAGGTGTTAGATGCCCCGTTCCTGAAAATATTCAAGATCAGGTTTGATGGGGCTCTGAGTAACCTGATCTAATTGCAGAAGTTCTGCTCATTGCAGGGGTGTTGGACTAGATGTTCTTTAAATGTTTTTTCCAACCCACACTATTCTATGATTTTATGATTCTATATGAATTCTCTTGACCAGTCTACACTGCAGTGACAGAATAACTTCCCATCTTAACCCTGGCAGTAGCATCTCAGGATCAGGTAAAGTAGGAATAGCCCATCAGTTATATTATCTCAGGCCAAGTGATATAACAGGAGGTCTTTCATAACTGTTTGATCAGAAACCTAACGTATGCAAAATGCATGATTTATATCTCATGATTTTCAGTGATTCAAAAAGTAGAAACAGCAAGAAACAGCTGGAGATTCTAATGATGTTTTTATAAGCTAAATACCAGGCTCGGCTCTTATCAACCAATATGCAGGTTTAAACTATGAAGTATTTAAAGGATACAAATACACTTTTAGTCTGAATGTTAAAATATAAGATTAAACTCCAAAAATAATATTATTTTTTAAAAATAAGAAAGATATTTTTTTTATTATTCCACTCCAACTTATGTAGGTTTGCCTCGTGGAGTTCTCTTATTGGTGTATAATCATATAATTTTTAAGCATGACTAGCACTGTAATTACAACATCATCATGATCATCAGCTTCATTATCTTCCCTTTTTTTAAATTCTATTATTACTACTTAAAGCTTCACTCTTTTCTTTAGATGTGGAGGACACAGAGAAGATTGATGTCTTAGTAACTACTCTAGCAGGCCCCCATATACCATTGCTCTTTAAGGTTTCTGATATACTGAGGCAAAAAGCATTCCTAATCTGTATAATATGGTGAAAAGATTGAAAAAATGAATCAGTGTTCATGGATTAGGGAGATCTGCTTGAGACAGAAATCCTCATTGAGGGAGGAGAGGTAGACATTGACAACGTAGCCATATTCACACATCAATCTATAGAGAAAGCATAATTTCCATTAATTTATAGTGGATATGGGATACACAGTTCTGCTGAGCTCTTTGTTATGGTTATATTTTAAACTTCACCTTAAGCTCCACTAATATCCAACTGTCTGTATGCATGTCTTGGGAGAGGGTTAGTCTCACAGAGATTTTCTTACATGCAAGACCAGCCAACATAATGTCTACTCAGCTTATACTGTTGACGTAAATCATATCATCTCCTATGGACATGACATCTAACAGGGTAGACAAATAGTATAAACTCCTTTACAGGAGTCTGGGTGCAGCAGACAATAAGGGGAACACAGCCTTGATGAGCTGCAGGCCAACAGGGCTCGTACACTGGTGCACAAGGTTCGCTACCAAAGCACATATATCTGTTGTCCACTGAGGATGGTAAGTCTAGCTTCCTAAGCAGAGCTTGACTAGATTGCTTATCCCTGCAGGACTCATTATTCCATAAAACCACTCTTGTGACAAAGGGAGGAGAAAAGGAAATGATAGTCAAAATGTTTTGCTTAGGGAATAAGAAGTTATTTGAGCTGTCTTCTTCCCTCTTGGTATTCTTGTTGCTTTTTTTATTCCTGTCCTCCGCAGTGGTTTGTGATTACTTCATATTTTCAAGTTTTCTTCATAATTACTAAGGCTAGAGACTGTGTTAAGAAAGAATTTAGACACGAATGAATAGAGCTTCTTCTAAAAGAAGAGTTGTTCTTCCAATATGACCTAATTTCATCTGAATTCTGTAGCTTATGTGTTGATGTCTCCTGGCAATCTTGCATATATTATGCTAATTAAAACCTCCTTATGTTAATCTGAACACAGTATCTTTCACTGCCCACTTGTTGTCATTCTTCTGCATTGATCCACTCATATCTTAAGGACTGCCATAGCATCTGGTATTTCTACTCAAAATTTTAAGACAGAAATAAAACATCCTTTGTTTTATCAAAGGGACAATATGAACAAAGACGTGTTGCAGGTATTCTTAAATGGAAGCAATGAGAAGTCAATACAGACAGAATGACATTAAAAGAATTAAGTGAAATACAGTATGTCAAACATTTACTATGAAAAAAAGCATATGCTTTTCATATAGTGAAAGCAACATAGCATCCATCTCACATTTGGAGATAGAATATCACTGGTATCCCTGCTGAGAAGAACATATCGAGACACAGTTTACAGAAGCCCATCATGAATAAAAATAATCCTTCAAATTGTGGAAAAGAAGTTAGCTTGGAAAGGAATATTCTGCTTTCCAGCTGTTATTTCAATAAATAAATAAATAGTCTATATAAAATCTCACCCAGTGTAATGTAGCTGCTTCTAATAATGTGATCATGGCAAATACTCCAGAACGATCATATTAAGCAAAACAGAACACTTGCTTACACTGTGCAGGGCGAAGGCTGATTTGGGGCTTTGGTGACCCCAGAGAGAAGCCATGCCTCTGCATACTCACCAGGCTTGCAGAGTGACATCTGCCTTGAAAGAAGAATGGAGACCAATACACCAAGCCAGGGACTACAGTGTTTTGGTAAGAGTTTTCTCCTTCCCCATGGAAGCTGTATATAATGAATTTATAAACTCTCTCCCCAGTTTACTGATCATCATTTTTATAAAGCTTCTCAGCTTCTCAGACAGATATAAGTAAAAATCTTAAAAGCAACTGCTATCTTTTGTGACATTCGTGGGCCTCTGTGGGATTGTGTGACTGAATACTATAGCACCACTCTCCTGAAAAGACACCTATACTCCAGGAAGAAATTATCACTGCCTGAAACCACTGAAATAGGTATTGAACTCACATCTTCTGATGATATCATGTAGTGATAACTTCATTTCTATTGGGAGGCTGGGGTATTCCAGGAATTTCTTCAATATCTATGGCCTCGGACTGATAGTTATTTCCATTGAATCTGAAGTTATTTCATTCATATGGGGCAAGATGAGTTTTGTTGACTATTATTCTTCAACTTCTCCATTTTTCATTACATATTTTACTATGTTTATTAAAGATACACATCATCTATTGTCAATGACCAGCTTTGAGTCATGACTATATTGTTCATCAAAATAAGTTATAAAATTAGCTTTGGCATTATTTGTGATTTGGGATGTTTAGCTTAGGCTGATCTTTCACCATTTCAACCCAAACAACTCAAGTGTTTTTGAAACAACATTCTGTCCAGATAACTTTTTGGTAAACTTTTCCTCAATGAGTTTTCAGTGTTTTTAAATTTAGTCTCAAAGGAATATATCTGGGTTTCTGCCATACTATGTCCTCCTGAGAACACGCAACCTCAAAGGAGAAAGACACTGGACAGAACCTGTAAATGCCACTTCCAACACATCCTATTCTATTCTATGAACTTTCTGCAACTTTTCTGTAATTACATCTCTGCAGTGTACTGGGTTTGGATATACACCAGGTCAGTGAACTGAAGGCAAGTTATATTTTTCTGTCCTGCATGGATATATTTGCCAATGCTCAACCAACATGAGGTGGAGGAATGAATGTAGCCAAAAGAAAGACCAGAGGATAAGCATATTGCAACAGTATTGGAAACTAGAATTTGAGAGTAAATTGGAGGCAAAAAGAGACGGGTAATTACAGGCAGGATGTTGGGACAGCAAGGAGGCAAAACTGGAAGCTGGGCTATGTCAGTCTGTGTTTTAAAACTAGAAGTCTAAGCCTGATTTTCATCTTTAAAATATTCTGAAAACTATTTCAATATTAATACAGTAAAATACTTGTATTCTTTTTATGTATCAAATTCTCAATTCTTCTTACACCAAACTATATTCTTCTCACAACTTTAGCAATCTTGAAGTTTGATTGTTCTTTTACAGTCCCCGTTTTGATTGCTTTTCTCAATTAAGGGAGAAAGTAGAGCTTTGTGGGGGTAATTTATACCATGTTAAAGTGGGTTACTAACAAAAGTAGGTTGAATTGCCTTTGGGTGTTTCTTTCCCCTTTGCTTGCTAAAGGAGCTTAAATTACATACTGAGACCACATGTCTAATTCATAGATATCTACATTAGATTAATTCCATTCTGATTGCTGGTTTATAGTGCAGATTTGCTATGTTTTGCACATGTGGTGAAAACTCAACCACAGGAGGCAAGCTTATGCAAAGTCTTCCTGTTGGGATATTGTATAGTAACATTTATTCCTTCCTGGCTAGCCTAGGTACTAAGTTTTCTATGCTGTTTTATCAAGTGATCAGACCAAAAGTCCCTGGCATCATGGCACAGCAATGCAGAGGCTCAAAATCAGAAAGCAGAACCTCCCTTCCATGTAGATGCAGTCACTGAGGCATATGAAGCCAGTCTGCTTTGCAGATTTCTTGGGATCCTTGTCTTTCTTTTTGTCATCTGTTCAGATGTTGCAGCTAAGCTTACTCCCTCTCTCCTGTGGTACGTGCATTCAGTGACTATGATATTCAGATTTAGCAGGAGATACAGGGACTTAGGTAAAAATTTAGAACCCAGGCAGGGCTATGTGTGTCCAGTAAACATTACTTGTCAGTAATTTTGACTCTTTCTTATGTTCAGCCCTGTGATACCTCTATAATGGATGCCCATGGCAGGAGGAATCCTTTACAATGTCGGAGATAAAAGCAGACCTAAGTAAAACAACCCAAACCACATCCATTATTAATAATTGATGTTCATTCAGCATTGGCAAGCATTGATTATAGGCTTAAATGGAAGTTCTTCGCAATATTGATTTGGATGCATTTGACTTGAAACTGAAAGCTGCATGCACTTAATGGAAGTTGGTCCCATTTCTTAAAATTAAGCAGTCATTGAGTATGTTATTCACTACCCTGTTTTTGTATGTCCTTGAGTAAATGTCAAAAATGTGTTAAATGTTGCAACTTCTAAAAATAGACTAGAATAACAAATAGTTACAAAAACTTGCAATAGCTTCTGAAATTCTTTTTGCAGCATGTTGGGAAAGAAAGATGATTTGCTGAATAATTAGCTTTTTAAAGAAAAAAGGAGTGGAATGAAGGAGGAAGTCAAGGGAGAGGGGAAAAGAGGGAGAGAAGGAAAATTATCTGTCAGTTTGAGGGAAGGCATTGTGCCAATAGGTTTTTGCTCTCAATTTTGCTGCTTTATACCAGTGTCACAGATGTTCTGAATCCTTGTTTGAAAAACATGGAGTTGCAAATTTGCCTAAACACAGTGAAAACACATAGTTGGATGAAGCACTTAAGTAATTGTTCCTACATTACTGGAAAGCAGTATCTGAAATGAATTGTAGGTTTTGGAGATGATTTTGTTTCCATGAAATGTCTGAAATGTAAACAGAAATTTAACTTGCCATTAAGCAGTTCTTCAAGAATTTTTTCGTGCTAGTTTCAATAGTACCACTGAGGTTCCTTTAAAAATTACCTGCACTTCCAGCTCCAAAGTGATATTGAAAAATGTAGAGTAATCTTTACTATTGACTCAAAATTTGTCAATAGGAAAATTATTATTACTGAATTTAATGTGACTTGATGGCTTATTTGTAACTGAATTTCTTTTGAGAAGATATCTAAGATTTAAAGATCATATACAGAAATACTTGAGCTGTTCAAATGACAAATGAAAGCAATCAAAGTGCTTTTGCAGTCATATTAATCATTAAATCCTTCTTTACTCAGTCAAATGAGGTTTTCAAAAGAAATTTTGACAAATAGAGTACATTTTTTCTACTGGTTAATGTACAGGGATGAAATGTTACATTAAAGCTGTATAAACACTTTTTTTCATTTAAAAGATCATAGAGAGAAATAATGAAGTAATAATTTCAAAAATGCATCTCATAAAAGGGGTAAAAATTCTGGTGGCTTGCAAGACATGTCTAGAAGTAGGGAGGAACCAGATCACAAAGAAGTACAATCACTGTCTTCTATCAATCAGCTATTTAGCCCAGCCTTCCATTGTACAGAGTTTGCCTTAATCTTTTCATCTTCAGTTGCAAAGTCTATTATTGGACTATATGAAAGTTTCATCAAATGTGATGGAGTAAATAATTGAAAATATGAGAAGACCAGCACACTGAAAACTTAGTTAGGTAAGACAGTAAGGCGTGACTGCCTTTGACAGAAAAAAAACATTTCAATTAACTGCATAAAGTCTTTTGAAGGGTTTAGCTATTCTGATGACATATGCTTTGCTAATATAAGGCTCATGTGATTCTCTAATGAAGTTGCAAGTGTGTAAGGGAGAAAAATAAATCGCACCAATTTTAAGCCCATGAAATAAAAAACCATACATACACTGCAGGGTACTTGCAAATGACGTAAAAGTCAGATGTAGTGTTTCATGCAGAGATATACCTTCTGCATCCTTTAATCACATAATTTTGCCAGATAAGGGTCATGAAAACAACATGAACTTCTTTTGCCTTATAAGACTCTTTGACTTAAAAATTAAAAGAAGTTAAGTCTGGGAATGTCCCTGACAACTCTAGTATGACAAGCAAAAATCAAAATCAAGTAACTTTATTTCATGGCCATTAGTACTTCAGTCCTGCACAATGCTCCCAAGTAGGTCACTAAATCTTAAAGGTCCATTAAATACTACTGATGTTGTATGAAGGAAAATTGCCACAAGTTTGCTCATAAATTTAAGTGATACATTTTTTCTATCCCCAAATTTTGTAGAACAGCATTATTAGAACACTGAGTATAACACTATTCTAGAAAGGTGACATTTGAGCCCATAACAGTTTTGCTAACGTGTCTATAAATAGCCCAGATTTTTTGGGGGCGGGAGGGGAGGTTGGGCGTTTTGGGGTGGGGCGGTTTTGTGTGTGTGTTTTAATAAAAGCCTGTGACTACAATCTCTAATACAAGAGGAAGTGATGGGTTTTTGTATTTTCCATACTGTCCCGATTTGAAGTAAAACAGAACCTATTTTCTGCTCAGCAATTTTACATCTTAGCTAGGCCTCTTTTAACTCTTTGAAATTAATGGTGTATTTTGGAGAAAACTGCTCGTTCTTGGAATGATAAGACCAGTGTTTGTGCTACATACCAAGGAATGGTATGCCGAGAGGCCCTTGTTTATACTTATTACTATAACAACCAAGGTCAGCCAATTTGGTTATCTGCCCCATTACGGGGTCAGAAACAGAAAAACATAGAGGAGTCACACCTGTGGGGAGGAACAGACAGGACAGATGACCCAAAACTGACCAACAGGGCTATTCCATCCCATCTGCCCCAGTATAAAAGCTGAGGGATCAAAGGGTCATTTCTCTTTTGTCGATGGCCAATGTCCAAAGAGGACTCTGTCTGTTCATCTGCTTTAGATCCATGTGTTCCTGACTCCAGAGCTGGAACCCAGTTCCCATCCGTTGCTGAGTCCAGTCTGGGACTTCCCTAGTGCCTGCCAGTGATGGGACTGTCATGCTGGGAGCTTAATTCGGTGTTGTGTATATTGTCTCTATTTCATTATTTTATTTTTTTTTAATTTTATTTTAATATTAATTCCTCATTAAAGTAGTTTAGTTCATTCTAAACTTCTAAATCTCCTTCTCTCTTCCTTCTCTTCTCTTGCCGGGGGGATGGACAGACGAGATGACAGAAAGGGCTATCTGGCAGTCTGGTTTTGGTAAATTTGGCAAAACCCCAACAAGTAGGCCAAGGTGATTAAGATTCCCAATGTAAGAGGTATCTCTTAAAAAGCAGAACTGTTTTTCCAGTGCATTTAGTGACTACACTTGAAACATATACAAGTGGATGTACATTACCTAGAATGTAATTGTTGATCACTTAACAACTGTTTCATTTTCTCAATGGTTGTCCTGTGAATCCAAAGTCTGAATCAGGCTTTTAATAACACAAGAATTACGCAGGTTTATGTAATGGGACTGCTGTTTCTTTTTTGGCACCTATGTTCTGTAAGATTTAAAACCTACCCAGCATTAAGTATGTATTCATTTTTGACTCATATCTGATCTGGAGCATTATTCAAAATAGGGCTAAAAAAAAAATCATACTTGGAATTGAAATGAGTTTGGAGCATTGATTTTGATGACACATGCTTTTGAAAGGCCAATTGCTTTACGAAAGTACCTACACTTAACAGACAAACTTCCTGAAAAGGCTGGCTTCTAACCGAAGCCTTAGTTCTTCGGTTTAAAACAGAAATATTTGCACCTAATATCTGCACAGGGTAAAAGTATTTTGTGCATAAGGATGTGGTTGCTGTGAGAGAAATCACCACAGAAATCTTCAAAATGAAATCACTGAGGAGTTCCCAGATCTTCTAGCCTTGCTGTTTTGCTATATAACCATCACTCTGAAAACAAATTGTATGACTAATTCTTTACTAACAACAAAGGAATGTTTTAATAAATCATTCTATACCTAGAGTTATTTTTTTCCTTCTTATTTTGATACACAATATTTCTTTCTAAGTCCCTAGAATTTTGAACAATATTCATTTGCTGCTATTTGTGTTTACAGTGAAATATTTGTGCTGCAATAAAACCTTTTGGTCTTTGTTGACAATGGAAAGATCATTGTGATAAATGTATATATTAGGAAAACATGAAAGATCATAAATAAATTACAATTGGTGAATAAGATTGGAAACAGTACTAATAGTCAGAAGGAGAGGAACAGTTGATAAAAAAGAACTTGGTATCACCACTGTTTAAAATTAATCTTTAAAAAAAAATTAAATACAAATTCATTCAAAGAAACACAAAGCAACAACAAGAACATATAAAATATTACTATTATAAGTTTCTATGATTCTATATCTGTTAATAGTTCATAATTTGGACTCTGGGACTTCTACTTAAGAGCTCAAAATATATCTATCAGAGTTTTCGTAAGCATCAATTCGAATTGATTTTCCTTCTGCAATTTTAAGTGCCTACATGTTCTATAAATGTTGAGCCTATCTGGCCATAAAAGAGAATAAAAACCTTGGTTCCAGTTACACTCATGGATATTGCATGTGGTGTATACAGCTTATTTTCTCTCCAATTTTTTGCCCCAGAGCAAGGAGTCCTGGAGGGTGACAGAATGGGCAGTAGACTGGTCCTCATTTACTGAACAGAGAGTTGAACTGATACAAACGGTGTCACAGCCTTCACATCCTGAGATTAGTATGTGCCAGTGCCTCTTACAACCTTAGGCTCCACTTAAGCTGTTGTGAATGTTACTAGCAGTACATAGCCCTGAGGTACAACTCTTTCTTAATCATTTCAATGCAATTTGCTTAGGACAATATTGAAAACAGCATTCATAAAATCCTGAAACCTTGTTTGCAGAGGCCACAGGGTAGATAAGAAAAGAAACAGGGATCTCTAGAACTGCTGTAGGCTTCTGGATTGCTTTCCTAGCGGACATTTCCATGTAAATGCTAATGCACTGAAAATCTGGCCTGTGTGCCCACAGGCAAGGAATGAAGCAAACTAGAGAAAATTGCTTATAAAGAATTCCTCTTCCTTCCCCTGTTTCTTTGGTTGCCTTGAAAGACTGATTATGCAGTCTGAATTTAGCTCTCTGGACTTAGCTGGACTTGGCCAAATCAACATTTATGTACAATATAATCTTTCAGCTTGCCTGCCTCTTCAGCACTTCAGAAATGACCTTCAATGACCATGCTGTTTTACAAGTAGACCTTGGTCGCGCCCAGACAGACCCTGCCAATATCTAATGAGCTAAAATGTGCTAAATTCATGAAGTGATGTATTATCAACAAAATTTATGTTGTTGTTGCTAGAAATTTATGTTTTTCTAGCAATTTGAAGAGTTCATGATGTGCCTATATGGTGCATTCTGGGGCAGACCATTTATGTCTGCTTTTTCTTGCTGAATACAGGTAACTTTCAATCTGGAAGTCATTAAGATGACTCCAATTTTGAGTTAATATATTCAAGTAGTCAAGTAGGGTTATGTAGTCATAGAGGGACATGTGGTTCACAGGAAGTCCAAATGGAGTCCATAAGGAAGTAAAGACAGACCCACCAGGCCTCCCATTACTAGTTCTCTAGTAAATTTGTAATTACTGCCTTACCTACCAGCATGTTTGATTAACTGAGCTAACTATTCATTCAATATTCATAATCTTTTCATATTCAGAACATCCAATTTAGATCAGACAGAGAAACGCAAAGTTGTCGTATACTTCCAATGACAATTGCTCTTAACAATGACAACGACATTGGTCTGCATAATGGTTTGCAGAGATGATTTTTCATTACTCAAGGTCTTTGAAACTTCTTTACTAAAATGTAGGTAACTGGAACGCTGTCAACACCGTATCTCCACACAAATGCATTAATTTTCCTGATAATACAAGGCTACTAACCAATATACATTTATACTAGATTAACTAAGTACTATTAATTATCCGCAACAGCATAAATCTTGTCTATGTTTCAATGACTAACAAAGCTGAAGCCTGAAACTTTGCTATTATTAGGTACCTTCAAGAAAGTTCACATGAGATTCCATCAAAGCTGTGTAAATCTTGATGGAAAATATGCTCTCTTTCTACTGATGGTTACAGCATTCCTTAGGAAGGAAATTATATTTTCTCTATGCAATGACTTTTCTTTTGCTGTTTTTTTCAAACTGATATCCTAATTCAATTGTGCCATGTTGTTACTTTCAAGGGTCTTGGACAGAAGGCTGCATGTATCTGGTTTCATAAGTTTTTCCAAACCTGACATTCTTTTCATGTAGATTTAGTCCAATAAGAACTGATTAACCTTTTCAGACTGCATGAGATTACATTACATTGCTAAACTAATAATTGCATCTGTATCAGATTGGACTTTAGGGTAAAGTTAGCTGTTGAAGGACCTTGACACTAAAGTCTCATCCATTTTCGATTCAAATTTTATGAACACATTCCAACTTCACTGCTTAATTACATCACACATCAATGAATTTTGCATTTTGATTAGGTGATAATTCTATGTGATTCTCTGGATCACTTGAAGGTATGCCCATGAAACATCTAAACCATGCTGATGAGTTCCAAGAAGAGCTTATGTACATGCTTTAGACTCATTACCATTTGTTTCCCATGTACCCAGAGGTATTTGTATTTCATTTTATGATAGCATAGGCATTTGTATTTTTGGTCTCTCTTCATGCTTTGCAGTATGTTTTATACTTCTCAGATGTTGTTTCCTCTCTCTCACTGTGCCATAGTGACTGGAATACAGCTGTATCAGTCTGATAACACTTCATAAGAGGACATGGAGATATGGGTGTTGTATGTCTCAAGTTTTGTTTAGAAAAAAATACACTCAATGAACTTCAGTAGTCCCCTGTTATTTTGTTCTTATCTCAGGGGCTGTTGTCCCCCAGCTCCAAGCCATTACATTTCTTGAAAAACATATAAAATATGTTCTTCTTGCAACTTTTCCTTTCAGGTTTTTCTGTGTTTCCCACACATTATTTGTTTGACAATGGTATGCAGAAGGCCTCAAATGTAAAATTTTCAGTGAAGAAACAGAGGAATACACCAAAACAGTGGAATACTTCTTAACTTTGGATTTCTTCATTGCAGAAACAGTCACAGATAAAGATGAACCATGAGATATATGGAATGTGGAAGAATACGGGCAAAACTGGAGTATCTTGGACAAAACTTAAGTTGCAAAGGATGCTCACTGAGCATGAAATACAGCTGGTACGTTGTGCCACACAATCAGTGTGGGCACTCTTTCCATAAGGGCCACCTGCAGGAGCAGCTTAAGCATGGAGAATTTCCCATAAAGATGAAAGTAGTCAATCTTATTTCACAGATTTTCATGAGTATAAAAAAGCTGTGAGGCCTAAAAAAGATATTCTAAATCTTGTACTATAGATCTTTATTCTAGGAAAAACAGCATCTGAGGTACCATACTGAGAAAAAATATTTTTGGCCAGCAAAGCAAATACACTTGCAACTTCGTGGAAATAAACTGCATTTGATTTGTTACAGTTTAGATAGTTCATAGAAATTAATCTATAGCAAATAATGCTACTAATTTTCCTACTGTAAAGAACACATTTTATCATCGCACATCTACAGTTACAGTTGTTTCAACTTCGTAATATTTTAATTTCTGTGGCGATGACTTGTGGTTTACTTTTTGAACAGTCCGATTTACACCTGTAATCTACGTTTTGTTTGGTTTTTTGGTTTCTTTTTTTCAGTGTGTCTTCAGGCTATCATGGTACCTTGGAGGATGTCAAACTCTGTAATTAGAGAATCTCTTAACTGAAGAGTGCTAATGGCAGTCATTGCAACTGTCAGCAGTTTTTCACTTTTCACATGAGGACACTGTTTGCTAATTGGATTAAGTCTGTTTCTGGCTGTAATCTCTGCAAGCAGCAGTTAAAGAAAGAACGGGCATGTCACACCTGGTTTGTGGGCTGGAAGGTGATGAACACAGCTAATAAAATGTAATTTAAAGCACAACCCATGCACATAATTAACTATACCTTATTTCCTTGATTAAAAATCTGCTTATCAATGATAATGGTTTAACTAAAATATGAGATAATATTTTAAGGTAGAGTAGATACTTACATTACCTGAATAAAATACTATTCAAATGTGCTGAGTGAGTTTCTTTTCTGTGGCATTACTGTCCCTTTTGACTAAACAGTCAGGTTTTGTTCATGGCCTTGCAAGTTTGGTGTTTTACAGTGGAAATATTGAACAGACTGAGATACTGAGTCTTCCTCTAAAGTTTCTGTTTCTGAGAGCAGTACCATCAAATTTCAAGAGGCAGCTACTCTGGCAATCTAAGACTTCCAGCATCCTGCACAGAAAGTTTTAATTTCTCTTGATTTCCCTCACAACGCTCTTGTCAATGTTTAGCACCTCTTGATTTCAGTTGATTTTACAATTTCCTGTCTCGGTTCCTTTTTTCCCATGCACGAATGCTGATAAATAGATACCACTAAATCAATCCTCATCCTTCTGCGTTTTCAGTAAGTGCAGCCTCTGGTCACGGTTACTGTTGTCTCAGTCATCATTAGCATTTAACTCTACCCTTATTAAGCCTGAGGTGAAAGACAACATAAATAAGGTTTGTGATTGCTCAGTGATCAAAGACAAGTTTTCAGTGAGCTATACAACCTCTGGCATAACAGTATAGTTACACTGTTGGGTGATTTCTTGAATCTTTATAGTTCCTAATAAGACATGAATTCAAGGCTTATGTTCAATAGTACTGCAAGGGAGGGTAATCAAGAACTGATGACTCTGCAGAGGTTTGGAAATTCAATCTATAGGAAATTCAATCTACAGAACACTGACCTGAGAAGGATAGAGAAAAATGAAACACATGACAGAGCCTAGAAGCTGTAAAAAGAATTTTGGTACATCATGCAGTGGGAGAATTTCAAGACAGGCTGAGAGGTTACAGACAGCAATAGAATAGATAAAGTTTATTTGCAACTGTCATTGTAACAACTGAATTCTTCGGGGAGACATACAATAGTTAAATGAGAGGAATTTACACCTCTGTTTTCCAAACACTAAAAGAAAAAAGAAAGGGCTTTTGTCTTGACTCTGTTTTCGTGTGTGTTTGCAGCAACCTGGAATATTATGAACGACTAGATGTATAATGTAAAATACTACTGCCACCCATCCAGCTACTGAGAGGCCAAAATCAAATCATCTGAGCCTGACTCTTTATCTGTCAATAGTTGAAGAAGCTGAAGGACATGACTGCTGAAGAGCTTGAGATCCACTGTGGAAATCTCATCAGCAGTGGCTCAGTAAAGTCACTCTGACAAAAGTCATGAGGCTCTGGAAAAGCCTTGTCTGGTAAAATAATATCTTTTTTCCTACTATGTTGAAGAGAAGTCATTTTCTGTCAAATATGGAAATAATATGATGTTGAAAGCAAATAAAAACTAATTTTAAAGGGAGTACTGTGCTCTTTCTGACTGTGCATGAAGCTTAACAGTTCTTGTCTAAGGGACAGACTCTGTTGATACAGTATGTGTTAGTGATTTGTCTTTAAAATGCATTTTCATTTTATGGAAATTTATGGAATGTATTTAAACTAATAAGATTAAGCCTGTCAGGATCACGCTGCCCTGTGATCCATTCTGTCATGTTCTTGAAATGTAAGAGCAGCCTATGAAATAGTTTTGGCCCAGTCCAACAAATATCTTGCAAACAGTTCCTGAACACAACTCAGGAACAATAAACATTTGCATACAATTACTGTGCTCCAGGAAATAAAAGGGTTTAATACTATGGACATAGGCAATTCTGTCTGGCCTCAAACACTGAGATTCATTCTAGGCATATTCAATTTACTGGTACAGTTAGGCACCCACGTCTTCTTAATACTCAAAATTTCACTGAATTTCACTGAATTTTTTTGGAGTTGGAAGGGACCATAGAGATCATCTAGTCCAACTCCTCTGCCAATGCAGGACCACCCAGAGCATGTCAGAGC
>BJBW01013394.1:0-13487 GCA_004320125.1 Scolopax mira | reverse complement strand
ACTTCCTCCTTTTATGTCCCCCCGGCTAGCTCAGGCCCCTCCCCCTGGGCGTGGCTTAAATGGGATGGAATACCTGTGTCCCTGCTAGGTCCTGGGAACAATTAACCCTTTCCCCACCAGACCCAGCACATTGTAGTATTCAGAAGTAGTCTTTAGAATGTGTAGGAGAGTTCTAATAGTAAATCCTATTTTAATTTTATGAGAATGGTGTGAAAAGATATGCAGTATAAGAAGCACATGTAAGTGATAACTGGGTGTATAAAAATCATTTCACCTTTGAAAAGACATTTTTTTATTCTCAGGAAATGTTAGATACAGGGTGTATAAAGCCAAAGGTCTGAGTAAGACAAATTTGGGGGAGTGGTGAATAAATAATCTGAAGAAAAATATAAATAAATTATATATTTTTTTTCTTATATACATTATAGTAATGAAAGAACAAGTTACAGAATGTTGTGGAGAACTGGTGTTGCAGAGGGAAATATGTTGTTTTGGTAGCACTTAATGCTGGCTAATTCCAAACTATAAGTGAATTTTATTTTTATTCATCTTTTTAGTGTAATTATTTTCTTCATGTAATGTTTCATTTAAATATTGCTATTTAAAATTAATCAAATATAGAAATATTTGGAATATTCAGCCATTTAAATTGTTATCACAAGAGCAAGTTATGTAATAGAAGATGGATAAAGCAGCTCCTACCACACAGCTGAACTGTTTGGTTAAGTCAACAGAAGCAAAAGCTGAAATATCACCATTTCAGAGCACAGTGTATTGAGGGAAACCAAAACTGACCTTTAGTTTTCTGTAATACATAAGTTTGTAATTTGTGATTATTCAGTAGCTGCCACACAAATAGCTGTGCTTTCCCTATGGTCAGCTGGAGCAGCTGTGTGTGATTGTGTGATTGCCGCGTCAATGCAATTCATCCCTGGTCATGAATCAAAGCCTTGAATATTTTCAAAAAGTAGGATTTAGCAAAGAATTCCCATCATTCTTCTCTCTTGACTAGTTTTAACATGTTCTGTGAACCAATTAATCAGCCCAATCACCAAATGCAGGAACCAGCAAACAGATAGGTAGTTTGGATTAAAGAAGGCAACTAAAGAGTACCGATTCTGTGCTGTATGTAATCAAGTATTACTATGTCTTTCTCAGTGTGGAGAAACTGAAATCAAGATATTCTCAGAAGTCCCTAAGTTAAACAAGGATAGATATCATGAACCTGGACTTATTCTTCACCGAAATTCTCTGAATTACCCACTGCAAATAGAGTTACTAATGATATGTAACTTTTCCCTGGAACTGTTTTGAGCAATTGCTAAACAATTTTTATGGCATTGTAAAAACTATGAAGTTAGTTAAATGATTGTTTGCAACAGATGGATTGCTGGTTCTCAGGTTTCAAAGTATTCCTGTGAAGTGTGCCACCAGGTGAAAATTTCTAATGTGGAGTTTTTTTCTTTTGTTTTTGACCATTAGGAGTTCATGTATATAAGCTTTATGCAGCTTGAATGTTAGAGAGAAAAAAAAGTAAAATGTTGAGATGTGTGAAATTGTGCCGCACAGAGAGCCACTGCTCAGATCACATAGTTTAAACCAAGTCAGGATCAAAACAATTTATAGAATAATTAACAACATGTAGTTAGCAGACAATCGGTGAACTATACATCTCCCTGAGAGATGTACCTCCCACTCCAGGTATGTGTCCCTACCTGGTACACCCCTGAGGGCTCACTCTCCTGGCTGTAGGACAACTTGTGGCAGTGTCAAACCAGATTTTGACTACCTCTGTGTCAACCTCAAGGCCTTCCCTCTCTTAGGAATGTTCGTGCTTTTATAATTCTTTTAAGGCTGACTTCTTTGTTTAAGAAATCTTTATAATTTCACAGTTGTTATTTATTCCAGCTGACAGTTCTCTTTTGCTTTAACATGAACTATTTGGGGAAAACATCCTCCCAGATAGTTTTGTGGAATTTGATGCACTCATACACTTGCATTCCTGTCTTTACAAGTGTTGTTATCCAGGCCATTTGACAAAAGTGGACCACTTTCACTGTCACACTATGTAGTTGAAAAGAAATATTTACAGAAAGTGTTTTGAAAGCTTTTGGTTAGTTTTACGCTTTGGGAAGATGGAAACATTGGTGTTGAAAGTGTTGGTTCAGATCTTAAAAGACGAAGTGAACACTTTGGAAATTTTCACCCTGTCATAGTTTTGTCATGGACTTGCCCATGTTTGTCTGTCTTTTGTCACAGTTCTTCTTTCAGTCCTTAACAACAGAACTGTACTGAAAAATCAAGGATATATGTGAGTGGGTTTGTGTGTTCTTGATAATAGATATATACATATGGCTCCTATACTAACCAAGTATAGTAACTCATATGTAACATACTTCCCAATTTGGTCTATATTTTCATTTATATTTTGCAGTCCATAGGGCACTTCAAGTCCTGCATTATGTTTCCATAATATGCTGTTGATAAGATGAATTATGCTGCATTCTTAGGCTTATATGAATTAATTATCATTGTATTTTCTACTGGAAAGGACATTTGCTGTCTATTATATCTTTACCGTGTTTGCTTTCCAGTGATACTTTGTAAAAGTTTTTAAAATTGAACCCTACCTGTGTGTTCAGACACATATGGTGATATCAAAATCTTTTATCACCTTTTAGTGGGATCACTATTAAATCACTTTCTGCTTAACAAGGGATATTTAAATGCTTGGTCAAGTTAACTTTGCATCTTTTTCTGTTTTAGAAGTTTATTTGTAAATGTTAAATGGTGAAGAGGACAGAGCAAGTAGAACTAATGAGAGCCTTGCTTTCTTCCTAGCTTACTTGCAGAGAACACATTTAAGGATATATAGGTGAATAGAGACTCCATTTCTGTATTTTATTTATTTTATCTTCAGGCCTTTAGTGCATTACCTAGAGGGATTTTGGTATTATTTGCAGTGTCAGTGGTCTGTAGAAGTGATCAAACTTCTCATGTTTAGCACAAGGCTGAGTACATGCAACACTCATGACAAAGTTATAGCTAGAAAATATTAGATCTCATCTCATCGGCTTCATGAGAGTCATTTGCAGTGTTTCAGTCAAAGACTGAAAAACTGTGCCTGCAAAGACATAGGGTCCAAATTCATGTGGAGAGCAAAACAAAATTATGGTCTTTACAACCCAGAACAATGATTTTTCTTCTCCCTATAGACAAAGAAGCAGAAAATAAGAGAAATACCTTTGTATTGAAAAAGTAGTTAAAGTAACCTGTGACTATAGAAAATTGTTCTCTCCAGTCCTGTCAGAACTGAGACTAACAAACCTTGCTACAGCAAAACAAGTACTTTTTCCTTTACCTTCATGGTTGACATTTTGCAACACTGTGTATATCACCGATAGGGACTTGATTATGGTACCAAAGAAGATCCATACTTTCTAGTAAGATTGGTAATTTTCTGGCTTTTGGAGTTTTCTGAGGTATGTTTCAGTCTCTAATATTGCCTTGTCTTTCTTGATTGACTTTAGTTAAAGCAACTGATAGCTTTACACCTCCTTTTTAGTCTGTAAATGGATTTTACAGTATTTCCTTTGTCTTTTTCTATTGTAAATTCTTACACATGTACAGGAGGGCTGCTGAATTTGGATTCTGATCTTATTTTAGTATAAAGTACAAAAAAATCCATGAGGAAAAGAATGACCTTTATTTTCTTTAGACTGGGCAAATCTGACTGGATCAAAGGCCATCATCTTCCAGAAAATTCATTGCAAGGGGTCTCTATGCATCACTGTCCAACACTGGCCTCATTATAAAGTCTTTCTCTCTGTAAAATAGCTTATCTCTAACAAGTAAGTCCTCTAGGGTTCACAGACTTATAGCAAGAGTTACAATAGGTATTAAAAGGCAATGTAGACAATACATCTGAAAATGATAATGTAAAAGACGTAGCTTTGAAACACTATTGCAACTCTCATACTACAGTCACTGTTGATATAGATGAACTTATCCATAATAACGGGAACAAACACTGGCAAAGATATATTTGGCAAATTTTCTTCCTTTTAAAAAATGTGATCAATAACAGCTAATTATTAAAGACACAAAAGTTTCCATGTTCTAAAATGAATCAAAAATATTTCCTCACAAATTACCAAGTAAATACTGTACACAATGATTCAAACAGGACATAGATAATTGAAGAAAGCATTATTTAAGCATTGAGTGGGCCAAAGAAATGTTACATAGTTTTCAGTAGTGCATATGCACTTGCTATCCAATATTGCATTTTGTATGTCTCAAGTTCTTGGGGAGAATTCCCATGATGTTTGGTATTATATCAGTTCCACAATGAAAACAAGGTTACGCCTTGCATCAGGAGTCTTACTAAGTGCTTTCTGGATCTATCAATTCATTAGTAAAACATCTATAGATTTATCAAGTCTATCATCTTGCCAATCCATGAATGGCTAGGACCAGGCTGACAGATAGACAGAAAGACAAGAACTCAGATGATGGCATGATCAGAAAGAACTCTCCCTGAGGGGAGATGTGGAGTAAATAGCCAACAGCATAGAGAAAATATCTTCTAAAGTTTTTTGGCAAAGGAGGGGGCAAGGATAGAAGTACTAAGGAAAATAAACATTGATGCCTTCATATCCCTCAGTCACAAAGTACCTCTGACACCCTCTTGGTGTTGCACTTACCTTAAAGTTGGTTGGCATTCCTTAACTTTTTGCTTTTCCTTTGTAACAATGTTTTTTTAAATGGAATATCTTTGCTTTTGATTTATCATTTGTCGAAAGAAGCAACCTTGCTTTGTGTGTGTTTTTTGATTTGACAGTCTTAGCACATCCAAACTTACAGTTTAATTTGTGGATGCAGTAGCCATTTAAATAGCTCTTTAGGAAAGAAATAACACTTATAAGTATATCAAGGATGATATACTTAGTGATATTTTTTATGCTATTACACTTGTAATTATATTTTTCCATGCATTTGTTTCAGGTTTTTTTTTTTTTTGGTGTTATTTTTTTATTATTACTTCAGCAATCCATGTTCTTGATGAATTCTTAATGTGTTCTAATGCAGTCAAGGCTCATGTTAGCACAGAAAGCTGTGATGATAATATGCTTTCTCAATTCAAGACTTGAAATCTGTTCCACTTTCTCCTCTTTCTTTCCAAGAATAAAAAGAATTTGCTGTTTGAAAACTAAACTAATGGTGCTTTGCATTGTATACAGTACATAATGCTAAGAAATCAGCATTTCCTATATTAAATACCTTGTGAATTTCTCTATGAAAATCGAAGTCATTAGGGCAATAAGGAATGATGAAACACAGATTGTATAGTTGCTGAGATTTCAAAAGCAGTGGGGAAAAGGTATGTGATTTCACTTGGATCTTTTTGTGCCAGCTTTGTAGTGACAAGGGAATAGAAAGGTAACTGACAAGAGAAGTAATCAATAGTGTGTGGTGAGGAACCCGTAGGAAAAGAGAGTGTTGACAGAGGAGAGGAAGAGAGCCAGAACACTGGGCCTTCAGGTGTTTTCTGACTGGCAGGTTGTTTTGGCCATTATTTCTATCAAAATTCAAATAGCTCAGAAGATGATCTAAAAATTCTATCTCCAGGTTTGGTGATGGACAGTTTTATTATTCATTTACATCTTCATCACTTAGAGAATGAATGAATATGTATTTTCAGATCTCACTTCCCTGGTGAAACAGGCATTTTGTCCTCTGTACATTTCTGATTATGCTCCTCTCCAGTGCCGTATTACGCAGTCGTTCGTGATTATACTGTTTCAGTACTTAATTTGTATACAGAGATCTGTAAATATGTCACTTCCAGCCCCTGTTAAGACTGAAATGAAACTTCATGTTTGTGAACCTCACGTTCTTTTATCAAGAAACCAGCATACTTATTTTTTTCCATGACCATGTGTGAACTTTCTCTGTTTTTTTTTTCCTCCACAATTTTTCTGTACTTCTTGATCATACTTATAGCCATGGCAGTTTGCTAAACTGTAAACAGAACACGTACAGGTCATTTTTATTTGGTAGCCAAATTTAAGGCCAGTCCAAAGACAGTGTCAGACAAGAGCAATGTATTCAAGACAAAGCAGTGAATCATCACAACTGGAGGCATAGCCCATTTGCAGACTTCACCTCTCTTCCCTGTTTTTATAGCTCAGGAGATGTGGGACATATTTTGGATTATGGTGTTTATGCAGAAACATCAGCTCCAAGTTCAGGATGGAGTCTGAATGTTAAGCCACTGGTATAAAATAACTGCTTAGAGAGGTTAGTTGGGTTTCTATCATTGTCATTTAGGCTGGGCTAACCAGCCTAAAGAAATGACAGATGCTCTCTTTTAATCCCTTGCTTACCAGAACAGAAGGGAGAGACACTTATGAGCTGAAAAAAAAGCTAAAACTTCTTTAATGAAATATTAATAATAAAAAGAAAATATAATAATATCAATAAGAAAATAATGAAATATATACAATATATATAAAAACACTGTGGAGATCCCAGGATGATAATCAAATCACTGGCAGACAGTCTCTGAAAAATGTGCCATTAATTTCAGAGAGTGCTGCTAGTTAGAATAGATTTAACTGAAAGTAAAATTACTGAAAAGAAAAAAAAAATAGTTCTGTTTTACCTCAAACTAGTCCAATCACGTCTTTTGAAATCAGGAATGTCAAGAGCCAAGGAGATCCATATTTCCTGAATTGAAAGGATCCCAGGAAAAAAAAATACACCAAAAAAGCACTTGAAAAAGAATAAAATTTGAAGTCAATTTTTAAAAATGAACATTTTCACATTACATATTAGCACACTTCAAGACAAAACCACTTCAAAACTGAAATTTCACAAAAGTTAAAAATTAAACCTCTTTGAAATAGAATAAGCCATGTTTTGTTGATTTCACAAGATTATTTTTGCTCCTGAATTTTCATTTTAGTGGGGAAAAAACATAATCAAACATCCTACCAATTGTGTTTCCTTACGTTTATATCCTTTTTAAAATTTCTTTTCGATTTAGTCACAGTATCAAAAAATGAGTAATATATACAGTTTAACTTACCACAGAGTTTATGTAGTTCTTTTAGGATGCTTATTGTTTGTGGAAGTAATATTATCAAGCTGGTAAGAATTTGGTGATTTTCATCTCCTGGAATCTTGGGTTCCTGTGAGAGGCACAGCTGCCTTTAGTGAAATGGAAGCTGAAGTTGCCTTCTTTGCAGAGTAAAACATGGCAAAGTGTTCCTCAGTTCAAGGAACAACTGAATGGAACCCATGTGTTGTACTTGTGAGACACTAATTGCTATTCTTTGGAGAACAAGTGTGAATTTGTTTCATGATTCTTGAATGTTTGGAGTTTCTCTAATGTGTCAGTTTTCTGTGACTCAGGCAATCACATCCTTAATTCATGTCTAACAGGCAGTGCTGGCATAGGCTGTGTGGAAAACCAAGAGGGACATTGGTTCTGGGTTTCTCCAACTGTTCAGACCTCTAGCAAATGCAGAGCTTTCTTTTGTATTACAGAGCTGTAAGAGACAGAAATCATTGTGGCATAAAAGCTATAGTTTGGGATTCTAAAAAACTATATTTGAATAAATTAAAATACCAAAGAGCAGATCTCCTATCTCAGCCAAGATGTCTTGTGAAAGCAAAATAGTTAACATCTGATAAGACTTCGTAGGTCTCCTTAGTCAAGAAACCTTTGCAGCTAATCGTCTTACCAGTCAGCATGATTCAATTAACAAAGGAGTGGATTATTTAGCATGAATTATTTCTAAAAGGGTGTGTGTGAGTCTCTTTGAAGGTTTTTAGTTGCTGGTTTTTTTAACCGTAATAGAATCCCAGAATCATAGCATGGTTTGGATTGGAAGCGACCTTAAAGATCATCTAGTTCCAACCCCACTGCCATGGCCAGGGACACCTTCCACTAGAGCAAGTTGCTCCAAGCCCCATCCAGCCTGGCCTTGAACACTTCCAGGGATGGGGCATCCATGACTTCCCTGAGCAACCTGTTCCAGTGTCTCACCATTTCACCACCCTCACTGTAAAGAATTTCTTTCTGGTGTCTAATTTAAATGTCCCCTCTTCCAATTTAAACCCATTGCCCCTTGTCCTGTCTCTACACTTCCTCATAAACAGTTGCTCTCCAGCTCTCCTGTAGGTTCCCTTCAGATATTGAAAGGCCGTTATAAGGTCTCCTTGGAGCCTTCTCTTCTCCAGTGTGAACAACCCCAGCTCTTTCAGCCTGTCCTCATAGGGAAGGTGCTCCATCCCTCTGATCATCTTCATGGCCCTCCGCTGGACCCATTCCAATAGATCCATGTCCTTTCTGTGTAGAGGACTCCAAAGTTGGACACAGTACTCCAGGTGGGGTCTTGTGAGCACAGAGTAGAGGGGCAGAATCACATCCCAAGACCTGCTGGCCACAGTTCTCTTGATGCAGGCCAGGACACCGTTGGTTTTCTGGGCTGCCACTGCACTTTGCTGTCTTATGTAAGCTTCTCACCAACACCCCCAAGTCTTTCTCCTCAGGGCTGCTTTGTAGCCATTCTCTGCCCAACTGTATTTGTGCCTGGGATTGCCACATTCCAGGTGCAGGACCCTGCACTTGGCTTGGCTAAAATTAATGTGATTTGCAATATCCCACCTCTCCACCCTGTCCAGGTCCCTCTGGATGGCATCCCTTCCCTCCAGCATGTTGACTGCACCATTGAGTTTGGTGTCATCGGCAAACATGCTAAGGGTAGACTGTATTCCACTGTCCATGTCTCCAACAGAATCACAGAATCACAGAATCTCTGTGGTTAGAAGGGATCTCTGAGATCATGGAGTCCAACCACATAAAAAACCAAAACAAACCAAAGCAAAAAACCAAACTCAAACACACACACACAAAAAGCACCCACCAACCAAACCCCACACAACCAATACTACACACAAGACCCCACCACACCCCAATAATCTTGGGCACTAGACCATGCCCTAAAGAGCCACGTCTGCATGTTTCTTCAATACCTCCAGGGAAGGCGACTCCACCACCTCCCTGGGAAGGCTGTTCCAGTGACTGACCACTCTTTCAATAAAGTAATTCTTCCTTATCTAAACCTCTCCTGCTGCAACTTCAGACCATTTCCTCTGGTCCTGTCATTATTCCCTTGGGAGAAGAGGTCAACACCCATCTCTCTACACCCTCCTTTGAGGTAGTTGTAGAGGGCAATGAGGTCTCCCCTCAGCCTCCTCTTCACCAAACTAAACATGCCCGTTCCCTCAGCCTTTCCTCACAGGACTTGTTCTCCAGACCCCTCACTAGCTTGGTGGCTCTTCTCTGGACATGCTCCAGCAGCTCAATATCCTTCCTGTAGTGAGGGACCCAAAACTGAACACAGTACTCAAGGTGAGGCCTCACCAGTGCCAAATACAGAGGCATGATGACTTCCCTAGTCTTGCTGGCTATGCTGTTCCTGACACAGGCCAGGATGCTGTTGGCCTTCTTGGTCACCTGGGCACACTGCTGGCTTATGTTCAGCTAGCTGTCCACTAATACTCCCAGGTCCTTTTCTGCTGGGCAGCTTTCCAGCCACTCTTCCCCAAGCCTGTAGTGCTGCCTGGGGTTGTTGTGACTGAAATGCAGGACCTGGCATTTGGCCTTATTAAAACTCATCCCGTTGGCCTGGGCCCATTGATCCAACCTGTCCAGACCCCTCTGTAAAGCCTTCCNNGCCTTCCAACCCTCAAGCAGATCAACACTCCCACCTAGTTTGGTATCATCTGCAAACTTACTGAATTCAATCCCCTTGTCTAGATCATCGATAAAGATATTGAACAAGACTGGCCCCAAAAATGAGCCCTGAGGGACACCGCTGGTGACCGGCTGCCAACCAGATTTTATTCCATTAATCACAACTCACCAGGCACAACAAAGATGTGGAACAGCACTGGTCCCAGTACAGACCCCTGAGGAATACTACTCATCACTGTCTGCCAATGGGACATGGAGCCATTGACCAAAACATTTTGAGTGTGGCAATCCAGACAGCTCCTTATCCACTGAGTGGTCCATCCATTGAATCCATGACTTTCCAATTTTGAGACCAGGATGTTGTGCAGGACAGTGTCAAATGCTGTTTGCTCTGCCTTTGTCCACCAAGTGTGTGGCGGTATCATAAAAGACCAATACATTTTCAGACATAATTTGCCTTGGTGAAGCCGTATTGGCTGTCTCTAATCATCTCCTTATTTTCCATGTGCCTTAGCAAAGATTCCAGGAAGATCTGCTCCGTGATACTGTCAGGCACAGAGGTGAGACTGACTGGCCTATAGTTCCCAGGGTCTTCTTTTTTTCCTTTTTTGAAGGTTGGCGTTATGTTCCCCTTCTTCCAGTTTGCAGGAACTTTGCCAGTCTGCCACGATTTCTCAAATATCATGGAGAGTGGCTTAGCACATTCATCCGCCAGCTCCCTCAGGACCTGTGGATGGATTTCATCAGGTCCCATGGACATACGCCCCTTCAGGCTCTTTAAGAGGTCTTGAACCTAATCTTCTTATATTGTGGGTAGTTCTTCATTTGCAGAGCCCCTGTATTTACCTTCCGTGACATGGTCAGTGTGGTTTGAGCCCTTGCCGGTGAAGACTGAGACAAAGAAGCTGTTTAATCAGTTTATCTGACTGAGATTTGGTGAAGGAGTTGTATAACCTAGAGGTATATAAACTCTGTTACTGCCTCATTTTGGCAAAGTTCTTGTCAGCAGAGTCTATCAGTCCAGTGTTCTCTCCTATAGCTATATTAATAAGCTGCTTCGGTTCTGACCTGATCTAAATTGTAATTCTAGCTATTTCCATGACATTCCTATGGGTAAAAAAAGTGAGGCTGTGCCTGAGTGGGAATTCATTGAGTGCATTCAGATAAGTTGTTCTTGTTTTGTTATTTGTCACTGGAGAAATGGTTATGCAAACTGGATTTAAATGAAATTCCAAATACACTTTGAATGTGTTTCCAAGTATCTGCAAAGCTCTCTGTTTGCTGTTGTCCATTGAGCACAAAGTCACAGTGAGACCTTACCACTAGAGTATGCTAGTACATACATAACCCTTACACTTGGCCCTGATTATTCCCTTTTTGTTGTCATGTGCTTACTGAAAATACAGAATCATAGAATACCACGTTGGAAGGGATCTCAAGGTCCAACCTTTCTAGGCAAAAGCACAGTCTAGACATCAATGTCCAGCTGAATCTTAAGTGTCCAATGACAGGAAATCTACCACTTCCCTGGGGAGATTATTCTAATGACTGATTGTTCTCACTGTGAAAAATTTTCTTCTTGTGTCCAATTGGAATCTCCCCAGTATTAACTTGTACCCATTACATTTTGTCTTTTCCATGTGGCTCCTTGTAAAAAGGGAATCTCCATGTTTGTAGCCACCCTTACACTTCAGTGTAAGCATTAAGATTCCTCATACCATGAGAGTATCTGAGGAAATTATCTATTTATTGTCCAGGGTGCTGAAAGTTGCTCTGTTCCCAATGTCAGGAAAGACAGAATCATAGAATCACAGAATACCAGATTGCTCTACATTAAACAAAACTCTCCAAAACATTCAAATAGAAATAAAAAGTGTTAAAACTAAAATGAAAAGTGCTCTAAGTATAAAAGAATTCATCACTCGCCATATTAATTCATAAGGAATATATAGTTTTTCAACGAATCATAATTACAGTTAAGTAGTGGTAAATGCACAGCCTTGTTTCATATAGTTTAACAAGGTTATTCCTCTTTCTTATCTTTATTTAACAGAGTCCATTGTGTTTCTATGAATGGTTTGATACAGAACAAACATGTCTTGTCAGCCTTACCCTAAGCTATTGCTTATTTCACCTTAGAGCTAGAGAGAGCAAAAACTAGAGTGTGTTTCAATGCTGCTTAATTGAAATTTAACACCTCTGACCAATAACTTCTTCCAAATTTGTTCTATATAGATATGCAGAGAGTCTTCCTGCAAACATGGGAAAGCTTTTTTGTTTGTTTGTAGATTTTTTGTCATTTGTTGTTTTTTAATGTTTTAAAATATTTTTTAATATTAATATTAATGTTTTTTAATTATATTTTTAAAAATCTAGATCATTCTCAAGTTGTGTGTATTTGTTTAGAAGTTTAGAAAATATTTCCTCTCCCAGGATTTTTTTTATTTTTGTGAAAGTGCTACAATTGCGGTATAAGAAATTAAAATATTGCTTACCTTTAATCACACATTGGAACAGCAAGGGAGATTTTGAACCCTAATGGTAGAAAAAATGAAATAATTCTTGCAGAGATAAAAATTACCAAAGATCAGCTTTGCACTACATTTAGAAAGACACAATCTACTTAGGCCTTGTAGTAATGGAAAATTTAATTCAAAGTAACTAACCTTCAAGTTTTTTTTTGTTTTGTGAATGCTTATAGTCTATGCGTGGCTTAAATGAAAGTTAAATTCAGAGATGTGCTTACATTATACAAATACCTAAAAAGGAATGCCAGCTGACAAACCAAATCTGAAGAAAAAATTTAGCATCAGATTGACGTTGGATGGAAAGATATGATAAACTATAAACTGAACAGTGTAGAGATACATATATGCATGAGCCTTGGACAACTGGTTATAGAAGATTAAAGAAAAAGGCCAAAAGGAATTAAGAGAAAAAGCAGGCAGCTTGAATAGAATGCTGAGCAATTAATCTATTTATAGTTTGTAATGCTGGAGAGATCATGTCGACCCAGTCAAGCTACTTGTATAACTCCTAGTTTGAAACCTTGTAAGTAGAAGGAATCATTACAGACCTGACTGGCTGTAAATTGTCCCTCCCTGGGACTAGCACTCTCATTCTCTTGCTGCTCCACTAAACATGTCAGGGTGTATAGGGACCTCTCTATTTAGACATGCTACCATCTCCCATCCATTTACTCCCTGTTGCGATGGTCAGTTGAGTTCATGTTTGTGTGTTTCATGAACATTATTTAACCCAAACAACTTTTACCTTACTTAAGAAGAGCTAGAGCCATCCAGAGATACCAGTGATATCTGTGAATGAATTTAATTTATAATAAAAAGTTATCTTTGATTTACAAACACATGTAGATATACACATATGCATGGACACAACTTATGTAAGTATATAGGGGTGTCTAGGGAATGGATTATGAGGATTAAGCTTTTGTTGCTGCAGTGTGATGTAGGGCAATTAGTTCCAATATATAGCAGTAAATTAAATTAGTATTTTTCCTCACTACAGTGTGCATTTGCTAAAAATACTGAGAGTTTGCACTACTGAAATGCAGATTCTTGAAGTATGTGTTCCAAAGGGAGCTAGAGCAGATTCTAATATTTTACCAGGAAAACTGATTCACAGCTTCCTAGAGATGCCTGGTTGATAAAATGATTGACCATGTGTCGTGGTTTGGCCGTAGATGGGAACAAAGGAC
>BJBW01013390.1:3576-13883 GCA_004320125.1 Scolopax mira | reverse complement strand
AAAAAAAAAAAAAACCACAAAAAAAACCCCACAAAAAAAAAGAAATGTAAGCAACATATAAGACTTTAAAAATTTAAATGTCCTGGGATGACATAACCAAAGAGCCCAGTACAGACTAAGATCTGTAGTTGGGCAACAACCTTGCCGAAAGAGGTCTCAGGATCCCTGTGGTGAACATGAGTCAGCAGTGCATGCTGCAGCAGCAAAGGCAAACTGAATACTGGGATGCATCTGCTGGGCCATTACCAGCAGATGTAGAGATGATTATCCCAGTCTACCTAAAACTTTTCAGGCTGCCCCTGTGTACAGTTCTGGTCTCTACAGTTCAAAAAAAGATAAAGACAGGCTAGACAGAATTCAAAGGAGGGACATGAAGGAGTTCAAAAATACTGGAGAACCTTCCTTATGAGGAAAGACTGAAGGAGTAAGGTCTTGACCCTGGAGAAAGCTCAGTGTTCCTTTTCTTGAAGGACATCCACAAAGAGATGGAGACTCACTTCACAAGGAGCCACATAGAGAAGACATGGGGCAATACGGAAGAGTTGCATTAGAAGTGGTTCCCCAGGGAACTCATAAAGTCCCCATCACCGAAGAGTTTTAGGATGCAATTGGGAAAGATCCTAGATAATCTTACCTATGTTCCCTTTCTTACAAAAGGTGGAATTGGATGATCTTTGGAGCTTCCTTCCAACCTTGGCTATTCTAACATTCCTTAAATCTATGATTGCATGATTCTATGTAATCTATGTATTACATATATTATAGATATATAATATATAGAAAGGAATAGAGAATACTCTACCTTCCCTTAAAAAAGAAATGCTGAAATATATATTATTTCACAACCATTTCCATAACCATTTCCAAGTTTCCCCCAAACTGAAACAGGAAACAATTGGCTCTCAAGTAGGCAGCCCTGAAGTCCAACATTTGCTGTAGCAATAGGCTGTTATGCATCATAGGATATTGAGCCTGAGGCAAGAATTACCAGCTAAAATTCCATGACCGATGCTATGCAAGAGGTCAGAGCATATAATCATAATGTTCCCTTCCAGCCTTAAAATCTGTTAATCTAAGGATTTTGTTCTACTGGGTATTGAGCACAATTTGCTACAACAAATACTGAATTCAATTCACCCAGGTCACACACACACAGAGCTGTTTTTAAGATCACACTTAGGAAGGTTTTGCACATGGTATCAGATGACTTCATGAACGAGAGGAAGGACCAAAGCAATCTTCTTTCACCTTTTGCTTGAATCAGCCTACTTTCCTAAGTCTCTGACATGTTCCAGTGACTTCAAAAGCTTTGTGTTTTAGAAATAAAAACCACTTGTGAAAACAAATAAATGTAGTTGGAGCCGCTTAGGTTGATTTTTTTTTGTTTTTCAGGATGACTGAAACAGACAATAAAATGTTTTGCTTTACGAAAGACTCCTTTCACTGTATCCTTTTTTTTTATTTTAAATATGTTTGGATATTTCTAACTGAGTACTGAACAACATACTAATTTAAAAATTATCACTTTACAATATCAATAAAACATATGCTAAATGGGTTAAGAACTGGCTAACTGTCAGATCTCAAAATGCAGTACCTAATATTATATGCAGTACCTAATATAATTCAGAATTTAGGAGGGAGCTGTTTATAATTTGGCTTGGTAATTGGTGCAGTATTATTCAATATTTTCATCAATGATCTGAAAGTAAATAAGACATCACTACAGCTAAAATCTGCAGATGGCATAGAGATTGACAGGCTGGTAAGTAATGATGAGGATAGGGAAATTATCTGGCTGTCTCAAAAAATTTTGGCCAAACAAAAATGTTTGTCTTCTTTACAAAGGAGCCCCTTAACACTTTTGAAAACCAAAAATTCATTGTGGATTCCCATGTTTTTTTTAATGTGTATGTAATATACCTGTGTAAACTTTCCTTCAGTGTTTAAACTATGGAATGAGGAGTAGGGATTGTCAAATGATATTTTCTCTAAATGCTTCTGCTTACATGAAAGTCACAATGAAGGTGCTGAAATAAAGCAATGGATAAAGAAGAGTGAAAAATTATCATAAAGATTCAAAAATGTTCTTAATGAAGGATTAAAAAAACTCAATTAACTTAATTTTCTGAAATGAAAGGCAAGAGGTGACTTGATTACAATATAGGTAGGATATGTAGTTTAATCTAATGCAATATGACAGAACAAGCACAAATTATTGGACACATTCAAACTGTCAGACAATCAAATTTGGAAGATGGCACAATTTTTCAGTAGTAAAGTTCATAAACTATTGGAACAAATTACCCAAGTAAGTAATAGATTCTCCATGTTTTGATGTCTTCAAAAGTAGTAGGGAAACCTTTTGAGAAGGTATATTACCAAATACACTGAATCCAGAGCTGAGTAACTCGGTGACATTTAATAAATTGTGATATGGAAATATCCACAGGAAGAGTAAATGTGAGTGTCCCTTCTGGCTTTATCATCTCTGCATGTATTATTTCAGATTATAATGGACTTTCTGTAGGATTATTGGCTGGAATCCTACTCTCCTATTAATGACCGAAGGACATGCTGCAGACTAACTTAAAAATAATAATAAGTATAAAAGGAATGTAAGTTCTAGGATTCCTTTTATTTCCACTCCCTCCATCTCCATCCTTCACAGCCATAGTGGGACACATCTAGGTGTGTGTTACCACAAGATAACTCTCATCTTGGGTCATTGAAGGCGCTCCTCTTTGGCTTGTGTTTCACACTTCCCCCAAGGTATGTGTTATCTCAGCACAACACATGCCTTGTCATGTCTTATTTCTCAGCTCCAAGAGAGACCTCGAAAAAAAATAAATAAGTCACCAAACGGTATGGGAAGAATTGAAGAGTATTTTTCCCCCCGGTGTTTCTTTGTGTTTGTATGTGGATATGTGTGTGTTTGTGTGTATGTGTGTATGCAGTGTATGCATTTTGGACTTCTTCAGGGAAGAGGAAGGAGTAGTAAAAGGTGTAGGAGAAAAAGAGAGAGAGAATTAAGAACTGAAAGAGGAACAGAGAGAAAGGAAAAAAAAATATGTTGAAAGAGCAGCACAGCTTCTTTACGTAACAACAACATAAGTTTGGGATAATGGGTTCCAATGAAAGAGTCCCAAGAAAATTATAAAAGTGTTTGCACATGCTAACTAACAAAAATATTCTAAGATTCAAAAAAAAAAACCATACATAAAGAGAAAAAAAAAAGAACAAGAAAGCAAAGTGAGAACAACTGACATCTATATAGAAAAACAGTCCATATAAAACCTGGAAGCAGAAGAAAATAGAGATTTCAGAAAAGTCATGATTAGGAAACACACTGGTGTCCCATATTCGAGAAATACCTTTTCGTTCCCTCTTTTCATATGCTGTGTTTCAGTTGTGACAATGAGTCAGACTGGATCATACAGGTGAGCAAGAACAGGACTAGAAGGCAGGTACTGCAGTGACACATTCATTTATGTGGCTAAAGAATGAAGGCCAGAAGTGTACCTGCAGTTACTTTCTTCGAAGTCCTTATTTCTTCTACTGGTTAGAGATGGTTTCAAAGGTCCCGACAACCAAAGAAGACTTGTCAGAAACAACTATTCTCTAGGAGAAAACTGTCTATCAGAATCATTAATTGGTTTTGAAAATACCAGCACTGTTTTCACAGTTGTTTTTTGTGGATATTTTTCATCTTTGATTTGGCCACAAACACAGTCCAGATCAGTAAATCAAGATCTCCATAAAACAGGGCTCATAAGCCCTCACCAATAGGGCATGAGGAGGAGATCCTTGCCTACTGTCAGCCCTGTCAGCTTCAGAACTGGGACTAAACTGGCTATATGAACACATGACTGCATTCAAACTACAGAGCTGAGCAGCAGGACTCAGGGATTGGGGTATAAAGCCACACTGACACAACTATCCTGTTTCTGGATCCAGTGGTGCATCTGCACAAGTTCCTAGTATGCAAAATGTGAAGAAATCAGAGCTGGTTTTGCTCTGAATGGATAGTTGCACAGTTACTAAAATCCTGGGAACTACAAAAGACAGAGTTTTATGGAGCACTAGAAGCCACCATTTATGTCCTATCAAGAAGTACAATCATGTTTGAGAGATCATCAAGTCAGGCCTTTGAAAGTTCAGTCCTATTCTGCTCTTCAGACTGGCAAGCGCTAAGCGTGTCAGCTGACCCTAGGGTAACAGTTTGGCCTTGTTCAATATTTGCCTAGAAAAAAGCATATTTTATGCTGGGCCATAATTATTATACCTTGAGTATTGGTGGTAACTTATACACATCTCTTTAAAATCCACTCAGAAACTGCATCTTCCCTTTTGTAAGCACAAATGGGACAGTAAGATGAAGAAATGACTACTTCCTTTTTTGAAAGTCTAATCCCCATCTCAGACTGGTGGCAAAGAAAAAACCCTTTCTCCCCTGTTCTGTATGAGACCAAATGAGAAGTAGGTGTTAGGTCCATCAACAGGCCTTACCGTCCTTGATAAGCCCCTGCTGGGGAAAAGAAAGAGTGAGTCCCTTTCAAAAGGTCAATCCATGGCAAAAGTTATGAATAATCATTTTTCTGCCAGACTTCCAACACTTTTTCTTACATCACTCAGAATCTCTTACTACAGTATTAATTTCATGCATGATTTAAGTCAGTATAAGCTACCATTTTCATGAAGAAGACCCATCACATGCTCGCCCAGCCCCTCTTTCCACCTCTGGAAGCATTCCCTCTCCATTGTGTGCTAAAGCAAACCTTTGTTTCACCACATTGATGATTAAGTCAAGGAGGTTTTTTTATTTAAGATGAGCAAGTATAATAAATATATTTAATATAGCAGATCAATCTCTCCATAGCACTATAGGAGTGTTCTCTCCAGAGCTGAAAGAGGAAGACAAGGGAACAGGAAAGAAAGCTTAGAAGAGTGTGTCTGCTGTTTCCCATGTCAATGTTTTTCTGTTAGCATCTTAAATTATACATGAACCTGCAGCTTAAGTCACCCCTGGTGTCCACATATAGCTAACAGCAGCTTCATGTATGACCAAACACACAATCGGGTTCCCATGGACCAGCTGTATGTCTGTCAAAGTTGTGTCCAACAAGACTTTGCTGAAGCCACAGGGGAAAACATAATTGTATTTGTCAGCTAGATCCACCAGAAAAACAGGATAGCAAATGGCTGTACTGGATGCATGTACTTGGAGGTAGAAAGAGATAACGGATAATGAGATCCAATGCAAGGCTTACTAGAGATAATAAGGTGTCTTTCCACACATCTCTGTTGGCTTTTGATTGAGAGCAAGGATATCCCCTGTGTATTAGCTGTTTTTTTCTAACTAACACATAGCTGTACAGATCAGCTCACAGATGAGTTTGTTTTCTGGGTCTTGGCAGCAGGTACAGTACAGGGTACGAATCGCTTGGTTCCTGCAGACAAAGAGTTCAGATGTTAAGGCTGTAGTGGAAAATGTCATCAGTTTCAGGCTCCTCACAAGTTGCCATAAGTGCAAGAACTGGAGGCTTAGGAAAAAAAAAAAAAAAAGACTTGCAGTCTGGGAGATTTCCTAGCATTGGTGGAAATGCGCTCGCTTCAGGCCATTGTAGACCAATAAACAGTTCATTTTTTCATTGTTCTAATTAATTTAATTAAGTTAACTTCCAAGGTGTGTTAAGAAGCAATGCCTTGGGTGATTAACTGTTCCCATATCAAGGTGTTTTCACAAACACATTTACCTTGATTAGTGTACACATTATTATGTAATTAAATACCTCACACAGAGGAATTTATTAGTGCCTCCTTGTCTCCTAACAAATAAAGCAGCCCTTGAAATTCTCTCTGAAAAGAGCTCTCCTAAGCTAGGTGAGAAGGACAAGCAGAACTGTGTGGAAAGAAAGATAATCGTGGATTCATCATTCGAGAAGGTCCCTCATTGTCTCAGCAAGACTGCTTCTCTCTTATTGCAAGGACTGCAAGTGCTTGCCTTGGGGTCTCTTGGAAACTTACTAATTAAACCACTTCTTACAGATCTAATGTGTGTTTCTTTGGCCAGCAGAACCTTCTGATCACTTGTCTGTCACCACTGTCACAGTTCTTTGGGACAAATTTTCTAGTCAAATCTTAGTTCAACTAAATGGAAAACCTCTATTTTAAACATATACTTAAGGACATTTCAAATCACAAAAATTTCTTGTAAAGTTTAAGAGCACCTGTCATGGGATGTAGTAAAAGGAGTGAAATGGCTTGTCCAGTTTCATTGAGAGCTTGCTCCTACTCTATTTAATTTGTAGCCTGTAGTGACTCTAACCATAGTTCTGAACTTAAGCATGTGCTTAAATATTTTGTTGAACCGAGGCCAAAGTTACTCCCATTGGCTTCAGCTGAGATTATTGCATGAAGCTGAGATTAGTCTTTGCCCTATCTGCAGACTGTACCTGCTATTTTATTAGGCGTGACCACAATATTTCAGCATTCTCTGCTGGGTTTGTCAGTAGATCGTAAATTGCACTCACCATCTGATGAAGCAATAAGATTTGCTTTATGCCTCATTGGTCACTTTCCCAAGCATTAAAGCTTAGGATGAACAAAACTCAGATGGTTCAGAGGTTCAGTTTAGAGACTTGTGCAAACTTTATATAAGGGTATTTTGAAACTTTTTTGTCTGTAAAGATAAATAGGATTTTATCATGAAATACTGACATTGCTAATTATTTATTCCAGATCAGCAGAGCAGTTCGAACAAAAATTCTTCTAAGCAAGTGAAATGTGATCATCAAGTTCCCTGTAGATCAGAAATTTATTGCCAGAGTAACAAGGTGCAAACTCACCATTATTACCCCAATTTATGTGTGAAAAGGGAATTTCAGACCTATATGAACAACCCACACAATATTCTCATACTATGAAAGCCACACTTAAGCTAAATTTTGAAATTTAAGTTGTTGCCATTATATTCCTTATGTTAATTTCAATTAGTGTGAATATGATTTCTTTAATCCTCCCACCTTCCCCCCCTCAAGAATATACACTTCAGTATATCTTACCCTGAGAAATGTTAGAAACAGAATGTAGGTTCTTTCCAGTGCTTTAATACTCCAAATTATTATTATTATTAATTTGATTTACTTTGACTTAAAGTCCTTTAAGTATTAAAGGGAAAAAAAAAAAGAATGACGAAAATGAAAAGATATTGCCATTTGTGAACAATGGAAGAGATATAAGAAATGAGGACATCTGGCCAACTGTCCGGTTAAGTGGAGGAAAGAACAGTATGATGACTGTCTAAAAAAAACCTTTACATTGCTTTGTACTTCCAGCAGTATTCAAAGTTGTCAAGACCTCTGATCCCTTCTACATCCTCTTACACAACCTACTTTTAAACACATGAATTTGTCAGTCTTGATTACACAGTAACTAACTCAAGTGTGGGTACTGTCGTTTCATGATCTAACACAGGCTATGCCTGAAAGAAGTAATCCATCCTTCCCCTCTATGCCCATTCCTGACCTCATGTCAGATTTAGCACGTTGGTGACAACAAGGTGAGTCTCATCAGTTTGCTTCTCTGACTGAAAATCAAACATTTAGTGGTTTGTTTTTTTTTTTTTTTCCTGAATTCATTTTCAGCCAGAGCAGTGAACTGCATCATCTCACTCCACGGTTGCATGATTTTTGGAACTCATGTAAGGTAGCAGCAGGAGATCACAGTCAGGAGCAAGGGATGGTTGAGATAACCCTTTTAGCCGGTAGCACAGTGTTAGATCAGTTCAGGCCAAGCGGAAAGCCACATCTGAGAAGAGGAATGTCCTAAAGCACTACACGCACTGGTGATTGAGACTGGTTTCGTGGTGGAGGAGATGTGAGTTCCTACTTCCAAAGCATGGCACGAACATTGAAAAAAATCTTCCATTTTCTGTAAAAGTGCTCTCTCCAGCAGGTTTTGAGTACTAACTCTGCTTCTAAACACAAAAAATGTGATGCAGATTCTTAATTATGAGAGAATTTCTAAGCTCCAAATACCAGCTTTCAAGAGGTCCCAAATTATTACAAAAATCTATGCAGAAAAAACCGTTGTAAATCCACTCCTCTCTTTCATATATAATTAGCTAGTTACATATTCTGGTACTTGGGAACTTCTCACTCTCTGACTAGGACGAAGAATGATATAAGGGTAAGAAAAAGGAAAAAAAAAAGGAAAAATAATTTTTCCTTTGTCTGATGAGTACAGTGGCTATGCTCCCAAGGCAACACTCCAAATTCCTGTAATTCAGTGCACTTGTTTTACTGGATGGTTTTCAGGATATTTGGGCTCAGGAAAAAAATAAGTACATATATTATCAGATCAAAAAGTTAGTGTAGGCTTTAAGCAGGTAGGCCCCAGATGCCATTCGGTGGCTACTACAGGTCCTCACTGCAATGGTGTCATAGTCCAGAGAGATGCTTTGAGTTGCTATTGGGACACAAATAAAAAGGCTTACTGATTAACCTACCTGCTGACAGTTACAAAAATCCTGACGGAGTTAAAAGCACAGAAGGGCTTTTAACAGCCCCCCTTGTGTGTCTACCATTCCCCTTTTTCAAATCACATGCACAAAAGGCAATACAGGAACCAACAGGATCTTGTTTTCCATTCAGCTCTTAAGAGTGTAATATACTACTCGGAAAACAAGTATTAGGATACTCTAATATACAAGCATCACCACCCTTTTTAGAAAGGATGAATTAGGTGACATTTTCTGGGAATCTGGAAAATACTCCTGAATGCCAAGTGAATCAATGTTGAAATAAGAACAAATACACTCCCTACAAATGGGACAAGAGCTATCAGGTCTGTGGCAGTGAGAGAGAATTATGTTTGCCTGGGGCCAGCTCCTCAGGGAGTGAAGATTGATTCTTTATGATTGATGACTCGGCACTTGAATGCCAAGTCATCAATTCCCTGTGTTCATGGCATTGACTGCATCAAGATAACTTTTCCCTCGTGCCTAAGCATGGATATGGTCCTTACCTAGAGTGTAGCCTCAGAGGACTTAGGTACAGAACCTGAATCAGTTGCTTTAAATAAGAGACAGACACAAACTCCCAGTGTCTGGCTACAAGGAATAAACAGCACTGAGAAATGAAGTGCAAATAGTCCATGGAAGGCTGGGTTTCCTCTTTTGTGTAACAAGTTCAGATTGCATATTCTAAAATGAATGGGCTTACATTATGCAGCAATGTACTCTGAAATACAAAATAAATATGTTGGGGTGTTTTGACTGTATGTTGTCAAGTCATTGTCTGGGAAAACTGGGTGACAACACAACATTCGTCACTCTGACACTATAAGGTGTGCAGCTCAGAGCACAGGTAAAATTGGCAACCAGAAATATGTACCCTTATGTGTATGTTTGATGGGATGTTGTTGAAATGCACTTCTCCTATGGGTCTTGACACCTGCTGATGCTGACAGGTTTTAAAAAACTTGTACAAAGTAAGCAACTGCTCATAAAGTAGGGACTCTAGATTAATTGTCAAAAGAGTCTATAAAAGAAACAGCATGAAAATCACACTTAATGCTTTGAAGAAAGTCCATTCTTTGTCCTATTTGCTCTGCCCCTAAAGTCCAAGCAAACAACTTTTCCAAGCAAAATTTAGGGCAGTCTTGATTAACTCCCCCTTTCCAATTGCTCTAGCATTTTAAAAGATATCTCCAGCTGCTTTAAACTGGTCACTAAGGATTTCCCCATCAGGGAAGGATCCCCAACTGACATAAAGCCCCCCCCAGGCTGAGGGACATGTCGATGGTGTAGAAAGGAGGAAGAAGTAGAGCAGGACTGCAATGCCTCTCAGGTGAATCCAGGCTGACAGAAATGTTCAATCAGTGTACGTTAGAGGAATTGTGTGACTGTTCTCTCAGAGGCTGCAAATAAGCCCAAATGAGCCTCCACCAGTTCAGGGGAAAGAAAAACTGCTGTAAAATCACCCTTTTCATCCCATTTTGGGGGAGGGGCGTGTCTGGTTTGGTTTGGTGTGTTTTTTTGACATGCCTATGTTTAATCCTGAAGAAACATAATACATTTTTACTAAGTGCATGGATTTTTATTTTTTTTTATAACACAGTTTTTGAACTTAGACTTTGAAAAATTTAATTTGCTTTCAGCTTGAGTTTCACAAATGGTAACATGAAAAAATTGGAAAATGTTCTAATTCAGAACATTGTTTCATCACTCTTTGTTCTTTACTCCTAGCAGGAATAATAAGTGATTATGGCCCCCTACCATAAAAAAGACATAGAGGTGCTGGAGC
>BJBW01013385.1:0-20199 GCA_004320125.1 Scolopax mira | reverse complement strand
ACAACCCTCTGACGGAGCCTTCCCAGGCGAGGAAGCCAGGTGAGTCCCTCCATACCCAACCTGTGAGGGGTTGAAGGTGCTCTCCACCAAGGAAGCAGGGTGCTGTGGCCATCCCAAAACCCCGCTTCAAATCAGCACTGCCCAGACTGCAACACGTGCAGATCAAAACTCTTCCTCTGTAAGGAACCTTCCAGTCACGGAAAGGCTGTGTCTTGAGCCAGATGGGAACCGTGCCTTGCTTAAACCAGCTTAGTTCCAGCAGAGTGAAGGCCACCCAACATGGAAACTACTTCTCAGGGTATTATACACACTCCCTGGCAAGTTACAGCAGGCAGAGAATTCTGCCTTGTAAAGTGAGCAAAGAACTATTTCTGAGCACAGCCCACCAGATGTTTTATGTCACCTAATTTCTGATTTAAAAACCAATTTATAAAAATCACAGAATCACATGGGGTTGGAAGGGACCACTGGAGATCATCTAGTCCAATCCCTTGCCAGACCATTTCCTCCCAGAGCAGGTCCCACAGGAACATGTCCAGGTGGGTTTGAATGTCTCCAGAGAAGGAGACTCCACCACCTCCCTGGGCAGCCTCTGCCAGGGCTCTGCCACCCTCACCCCAAAGAAGTTTCTCCTCATGTTTAGGTGGAACTTCTTATGTACAAGTTTGTGCCCATTTCCCCTTTTCTAGTGGTGCCCATTTCCTGGGCACCACTAGAAAAAGACCAGCCCCATCCTCCTGACACCCCCCCTTATGTATTTATAGGCATAAATCTGACAAAGATGTCTGGGGGCAACTTCTTTGATCTGTCCCTGTTAAAACACAATTCAATTTCATGAATGAAATCTACATGGAAGGCAAGGTATGCTGCCAGAGGGCAAGCGACGGTCCAGATTAACAGGACTTTGCTTAGACATCCAAGGTGTCTATCTTGTTTGTTGAGGGAAACACGATTATTACTTTCATTCCATTATTTGTGCCATCTATATGAGTACAATTCACAATTCACATCTTTGTGCAATTCTCCGTTTGCTGGAGGGAGGTAAAACAGGGGGCACCTTTTGAAAGTGCTTGTTGGGCTGCTGCAAAGGTACACTTCTGAGCCCTTCTCGTGCACTTCGTTATACCTCAGTAGCTGGATCCTACTTTTGGCACAAGCTGAGGTAGGAAACTGAAGAACAGGCTTGTAGGGACGGCAGCCACAGGAGAAGAACAGACAAAAGATAAGACAGCCTGTGCTCCCCACAGAGCTGTGCCTGGATGCAGTGGAGATGGTTTATCTTAAGCTGGCAACGATTTCTGCACCTTTGATCTGCCAATGTACAGTTGAGGGAACTCGAACAATAGAGACTTCAACATTGGGAGAATTCTGAAGTTATTTAAAGTACCTTAAAGTTATCTGAGATACATGATCAGAGAGTCCCTAGCACAGGAGGGAAAAGGGCTAGAAAACAGCAGATGGCTAATGAGCACCTCGTGTGGAGAAAAAGGGAGGAAAAAGAGGAACTTCCCAATGGATTAAAAAAAAAAAGGCAAGGAGTGGGGGGGAGGGGGAGCCAGTGACAGTTTGACTTAGCTGGCAACATAAATGAGTGGGGTGGAGGCCAAGACTTTTTAAAGGTCTTCCTGACAAACTCCGTTAAGCACTGACACAACACACAGCCCCAAAAAATAGACAGACATGCACTTTGCTGAAAGTGTATTAAAATGTTCCTGTCTTTTCCTTTCTTCAACATTTCTGCCCTTGTGGCTTAACCCAAGCCAGCGACAACTAAGCACCACACAGCCCTTCACTCATTGCCTCACTGGTGGGGTGGGACAAAGAGCCGGATGGGTAAAAGTGAAAAAACTCATGGATTGAGCTAAAGACAGTTGAATTGGAAGAGCAAAACCACGTACACGAGCAAAGCAAACCCAGGAATTCATCCACCACTTCCCATCAGCAGGCAGGTGTTCAACCATCCCCAGGAAAGCAGGGTTCCATCGCGCTTAATGGTCTCTCCGGAAGACAAATGCTGTGATTACAAATGCCCCCCATTTCTTCTTCTTTCCCCAGCTTGAAATGATGTCATATATGGTGCAGGCTGTCCCTCTGCTCAGTTGGGGACAGCTACCCCAGGGGTGTCCCCTCCTAACTTCTTGTGCACCCCCAGCCTACTCGCTGGTGGGGTGATGTGAGAAGCAGAAAAGGTCCCGACTCTGTAAGCACCTTCAGCAGTAATAAAAACATCCCTGAACTATCAACACTGCTTCCAGCACAAATCCACAACAGCCCCACAGGAGCTACTATGAGGAAAATTACCTCTACCCCAGCCCAAACCAGCACAGTGCTCCTTCAGCCACCTTCTACAGCTGTGGGCTACACTGTTGTGCCTCCCTCTACCATGACCATGTCCTCCCTTCCTGACACCCTTACCCATCTTAAGAGTCCACAGGAACAGCCTGACAAGTTCAGCCCACCAGGCTTTTAAAAGTGGGATGGGAGAGGTTACTGGTGGTTAAAATGTGGGCTGTTCCCAGGGGCTCGGGCATGTAATGTAAAGGAGTGCTCTATTTCTGTAAAGGCTGGTACAGGAAGGTATCAACTCAGGCCTGAGAGGCAAGAAACAAGCAAACAACAAAGATAAACAAAGGACAAGTTCTATCACTTTTTTTCCCTTTCAGTTCAGTGCCTAATACACTAATTTTACCACACCAAATACAAGTTGTGGCAAGTACCCCAGGAACTGAGAAAAAGGAGAAACAACAATTTTTATTTTAGAAGTGGTTTTCATGTGAAATTCCAAAGCTGAAGCGCACCTTTCACTGCTCATTAGCTTTAAAAATATGCTATACAAAAAAACAGTTGAATTTTCTGTAGGATTTAAGTTCACAAACAGATTTTTCTACTCTTCTCATATTTGATTACTGAAATTGTTTGGGGAAATGTAACCATTTTTCTGTATTCCACAGCTCTGATGAAAGGCTGAAATAAAAGGGGAAATACGCCGTTATGTGGCTGTAGACTTGCAGAGGGCAGAGGCTTTTGATGCTTTCAACAGCAAACACAGAAACCCTTGAACTTCAGAGCAATGCAAAAGCAGTGGCAGCACATTTCAGAAGCACCACAGATGTCTTTGGGTCAAGCCAGGGTGCCCCTGTTGTAAGATAAAGAGTAGGATCAACAAGCATTTCAAAAGAGGATTGTCCTCCTCCATACTGATAAGGAAAACCTAGAACCTTTGAAAGCCAATTTACAAAAGCACAACGGCTGGAGTCATCTGAGGACACCAGCGATGGCCACTTCAAGGGAGCCAGAAGCACATGCTGGTATCACTTTTGGTCTAAAAATGATTTCTCAAAGTTATTTAGCTCTTCTCTTTGTGCCCTCGCAGTAAGTCTGTACTTCTAATTACTGCATGTAAGCACCCTGATACCACTGCGAATTGAACACTCAAATCCCAGGGGCACCTTTGGAAATTTCAAATTTGTAAAACAAAGGACTATATGAACTCAGTGCATTATCTGCACAAGTCTGGATTAGCACATCCTGTTTCCACACACATCCAACTTTGTGCTGGAAATAGCTCTCACTCTCTGTTGTATGCACATGTATAAACTCTTCCTTAACCTAAGTTAAAAAAAAAGACCTGCCATTAAGTTTGTAGAAGGTACACTTATTACTTGATTTTAAAGGCTAATCAGATGCATAACCCACCTGCTCTTCCACAGACAGCTGTTTCGGGGTATAAGGCTACTGCCCTGAGGAAGCTTCAAGTCAGCAAGATGCTCCAGGGGTAGTGTCTGTGACTTAAACTCCCCAGATATTCCCACAGCCAAACAGGAGGAGAGAGGAGCAAAACCTCAGGGATTTTAAAGCAGAGCTGCTTCAGAAGCAAGGACTTGCATTTGCTGTCCTGCTTTTAAGCAGAGCACTTTAAAGGTGGGCGTAGGCCACCTTACTCTGTTGCCAGGCCTAACTGGACTTCATTGGCTTCAGCTGTGACACCCCACAAATAAGGCAAATTAAAAGTGCTTGGAGTGAACTGCTCAGCCAGCCTGGTGGCCTGAACAAATATCACCCAACCCTAAACGTGATCTTAACCTGCAAAACTGCCAGTAATTGCTTTCACTTGTAGCTGACATGATTCTGGGGAAGAAGTACTGCCTGGCTGCCCCCTGATTCCCTGCTGCTTGGTAAAAGGGCAGCCCCAGGCGAGGCCCCGACTTTCCTCGGGTCATTTTTCCATTCCCTGTTTCTGTTCTTACTATCACCAAGCCATATTCTCCAGCACTGAAGGAACACACTCATTCCTACAAAATGACTGTGGTAAGTGGAAACTTTGCAAGTAAATAGATGACCACAGACATTATTTAGGGAGAACCCAGGGTGCTTGGGGCGGGAGGGGAAGGGAAGCTGGAATTTAGTTTGTTGTTGTTTTACAGCTGCTGTATCCCTAAGTGCTGACCAGCTGAAGCAGCATGCTGCAGGAGAGATCTCACCTCTGCAAACTGATGTCACGTCTCTCACCAACCGAGCGGTAACGGCTGAGGTGTGAGCACACCCAGCTGGCACAACACCCTCTGCCAGAGGTTACTAACTTGTTAGGAGAAGAAAATACAAATTTTATACAGCTTCTTTCTCCCTTTACTTTGGATTCATCCTAGAGGGAACACACGTTTTTCTGACAGGGACTACTCAGGTATATCTGGCGCAGCTGAAGCACAATACAAACCTGCATTTTATTACTTAAAATCACTATCCATTCAACAAAAAACCAAGCAAGAGATCCAGGCACCCTGTATGTTCCAATGGCTTGAGATCCTTCAAACAGGATCATTACACAGGAAAGGTGTAGGGCACCCAAGTTCTTAATGAAGCTGAGATTTGTGGCAGTGCTTCATACTCGTTACCTGACTATAAAAACCCAAAATATCAACATTGTGAATCTGTGGCCCTGAAATTTAATAAACAGAAGATTTGTGTTGTATCCAAAGGTTTCCTATTGCTTGCCCTGACTGCTTCACCTCACCATTTGCTCTGTGTCAGCAACCCGAAGGGTCCTCTGGGTCTAAGGGCTAGTGGCACTGCCCAGCTTGTGCCCACGTGTCAGCATTCTCCTTCTCTCCTAAAGCAGGTCCCAAAGCTGCCTCCCGGGAATGGTTTCCTAAGGAGTATCAGCTGTGTGGACCAAAGCCATCCTATCAGCACCAACACTCACACACCAGTGACCACCTGTGCCCTGTTTAGCTCATTATTTTTATATCATAGTTATCACAATAATAAAAAAAAAAGGGGGAGGGGGGAAGTGCTTTTCACATTTTCTGATTAAAGAAAACAACTTCTTCGAATACAGACTTACAGGCAAACGTGCAACAGTGAAGCAGAGTAGAGTGCTGTGGGGACACAACGGACAAGTCCTTCTAAAAACATGCAACAGCACAGTCTGCATTTTAGGAGGTTTTAGACCATGATTTTAGGAACAACTTAAAAAAAACCCAAAAGTAACCACACCTGGCAGCCTAACTCCCATTTACTGGGAAATGTAAAATAAACCCTGGAGGCAATGTTATGTTCTTAAAGAGTCACTGTCAAATTAAAAACAATAAAAAACACACTCACATTGCAAACCTATTTGTCTCCTGGTGTTGTGTGTCACCCAAACTGCAAAACAGATGCTATTAGCAATAGTTTTTCCTTTTGCTTGGTGTGCTGGAAATCTTCAGGGCTATTTTGGTGGATCTTCCGCACAGCAACAGGAAAGAGAAAACATTTTTGAAAGTGTGATTGTAAAACCACAAAATACTAGCTTGGGGACTTGGCCACTTGTCCACGAAACTGCCCTTATTTCAAACCAAAAGTAACTGAACAAACATGCACTAAACTCTCTAGATTCCCCACCCTTACCAGTCGCCATTTCCTCAGCTATAGACAACCTTAAAACAGTCTTAAAAAAAACACATTGCTGCTGGATGGGCTGTGCCACTCTGTAAATAAAGAGGTTGTTCCCTTCTTTATATCCAGAATCCCTAAGCCTGTTTCCTTGTCTCTTTTTTCCACAAGACAAACAGAACGAAGGAAACTTCTGCCCTTCTAACTTTGGGCTTTGTCATCACCCACTCTCTGTCTGCTGAATCTTATCGACCTCTGCCAGCCCAGGCCGTCCCCTCGCAGGGCCCAGCTGCCCTCTTCTCTCTCTGCCCTCTTCTCTCTCTGCCCTCTTCTCTCTCTGCCCTCCAGCAAGACTCTCCCCGAGCAAATCAATGATGTACCCGGTGCCTGCCTTTCCCTGGGGAACACAGGCTGCCTCCCTCCACCCGCCCAGCCCTCGGCACACACAGGCTGCCTTCAGCTGGGGGGACATGGTGGCAGCAGCCCCTGTGCGGCTGGAGGGGCACAGAGGGCTGGGGCAGGACTGGGGAGACCCCCACCAGCTCCTGGGGCACGGGGGTACTGCTGGCACTCTGCACCACCCTCCCAGTGTCACAGGCAGGTCGGAACGGAGAAAACAGCTGTCCTGACCAGAGCTAAATGGGAAGAGAGGTATTTTTGAATAAATAGAGTATCTCAAAGGAAGTTAGCATTTTAGTCAAAATGATGGGTTAAAAGCTGTGCCCTTCCCTCAGCCCCCTGTCCTTAATGCAGTCTTTAATTACATGTGATGTTCTAGGGTGGGTTTTTTTCCTGTGGGATTCTGGCATCCATTGGGTGAGCCAGCGCCTGCTCAATAATTTGATTTCTCCTCCGTTCTGCCTGTGCTCGTGTGTCCTTATTATATCCCAAATGATGCCTTACCTCTGCTCTGGAGTGTAGTTATAGGAAATATTTCCTCCCGTGGCAAAAGCAGCTGAAGACTTTTCCTCTCTCTTGGTCCCCATCCCCAGCTGCCCTCTCCCGCTCTCTCAGCACAGTTCACTGCCTCTGTAACAGCACTGATGCAATCGTTTATGAGACTGGTCTCTGCACCATCTGCACTGCAGGCCCATAAAGCGTTGCTTTAGTCCATCTGGGAAGCAAAGAGGCAGAGAACAGGTAGATGTGACATGGGGAAATAGAATCTAGCTTTAGTATCACAGAAAACATCCATCTAACGAAACCTCAAGCCTGGTAACGAATACGAACAAGGGACACAGTACTTTGTATTCTCAGTCTGAGAAACCTCCAACTTTTGTTTCGCTTCCTTTTTTCAGAGCATTTAGCATTTCTTTGGGACTTTTTTCATTAGGAGGAGAAATCTGGTCGTCTCAGCTGTAGCTGAGACAGCACAGGGTGGACACCCCAGCAATGGAGCACATGCCCACAGCAGCCACTCTGCTGGAGCTCAGGCTGCTGCCCAGCAGGGTGTAGAAGCTCCATCGTGCAAAGGCAGCCTGCAGTTCTGCTAAGTGCTGTTTAACTGCCTTGCTCCTGGACCCATCCCCTGTCCCTCACACCTTCACCACATCACTTACTAAATGTGTGCCACGTTCTGCAGAACTGGAACAGGCAGGTAACAGCACCTGGCTGTGACTCAGACCCAGAGCATCATCCACCTCATGCATTGAGGAAGAGCAGCATCCTCTGGGGAAAAAAAAAAAAAAAAGCAACAAACCAAACCACATGATCATGACCTTGAAACCTGCAACATGATGAGTATATGCAGAAGGCGGATAAATTAAGAACGAGCCCTGCAGCATAATTTTGCAGGTTGTATTTTAGGCAAAGAAAGGACACGCATCCCATCCTCTGAAATCATCTGTGTTACTGCACGATCATCAGCAGGATTGACGAACGCTGTCCCCCCACAAAATGTCTTTCTACCATTTGAGCTGGAGGATGACTCTGGTCGGCGGGAAACTGCCATCTTTTAGACCGATGAGCAGCAGCGGGACGTGAGGGCTTTTCCCTGTAATTTGTGGACAGCAAACGGCCACGTTTCCGGCCCAGCTGCTCTATGCCATTCCCCTGGGCTCCGCAGCAGTGACCCCCCACCACCCCGCTGCTCCCTTGCCCCGGTTTTGGGCAGGATTAGCAGCGGGCAGCGCTGGGGAGGAGGAAAAACCGACCGAGGCAGCCCTTCCAACAGCGGCCGGCCCTGCGCCCGCCTCGGCTGCCTTTGGGAGGGGAATGGCAGCTGAGGGAGAGCAGCTTTTCTGCCTTTGCTTCTCCCGGGCAAACCTTTGATTTCCCCCCCTCCAGCCCGGCGTTTCTCCTTCTCTGTCAGGAAACCTCTGCCTCCTCATCCGCGCCAGCGCCCTCCCTGCCGGCTGCCCACGCCGCGCTCCTCTCCTTCCAGCTGCTGAAGGCGGAGAGCCGCAGCACCGCCCGCCCTCTCCCTTCCCTCCCGGCCGCCATACCTCCCCGCCACCCTCCCCTCTGCGCCTCCCCCGCCCCGCGTCCCCCCACAAAGTACAATCCCTCCCCTTTGAACCCGGAAACGCCCCCCCACCGGCTCGGCCCGCTGCCGCTTTCCTAGGTTATGTAAAACAAATAAATATAACAAGTGGTGCGCCGACTAAATTTGGATGATTTTTTCCTTTTTTTTTCCCGCTCCTTTTTCCCAAAACACCCCTGCGCGGCGCGAAGGAAGCCCTGTAACGCCGCGGGTCTCTCAGCCCCCTCAGCGGGACGGGCGCGGGGAGGGAGGCCGCCATCCCGCCCCGCTGAGGGGAATGGCGTTTCCATGGCGGCAGCGGCGGCTGAGGCGGCTGGACGCTTCCCTTCCCGCTGCCGGGCGGGAGAGGGCGGGAACGGCGGCGGCCCGGGCCGGCCCTGTCATTCGCTCTCCCTCCACCCCCACCTCCTTCCCTGGAGGCCTGTCCGAGGAGCCATGAGGGAAAAGGAGAGATGTTAAGGGCAAATCTTTTGGTTTTCAGCCCCGCGCAGGCTGATCCGCCATGACCCCACACGAAAGCTCTGGGGGGTGCGGGCCTGAGGGCCACCACGGTGCCCCAGTTTCCAAGCCAGCAGTTTTCCCCATCCCCACATAGACTTGCCTTTTCCGAGAGGAGGATGGTTTTCCCCAGGAGTTTTTCCATGTCCATGTAGAAAAAAAAAAGCCGGTGGCTTCCCAGGTGCTGCTGTGGATTCGGGCACCAGAAATGTAAAGAATCATCCAACACATAAGCGTGTGCTGTCCCTGATGGCAGAGCGCTTGTGGCCTCTGTCTCAGCCGGTTTTGGGAATGCAGGTTTCCTGGACAGCTCTTCTCCACGTGCAGACCAATGCTGCAGTCCAAACCATTCACGTTTTTACTAAAATACATGTATTTAATGGAAAACTCAGTGATTAGTATCTCTTCAAAGGTCTCACTGCTGAGCAGTGGGAGCATGACATGATAGTCAAATTGACCTGAAGCAAAAATCATTATTCGAGGATATCTATATTTTTATACATAAGCAAGATTTCAGTCACAAACTCCAGCAGCAGCATTATCTTGGCTCTGCTCACTTCGCTCACAATTTTGGTACTGAAATCTTGCATGAAAATGGAGAACACAATGTTCTTAAGAACACTAGGGTTGTTGAAATTATGTATGACATCATTTAACTTTAAAAAATCAAGGCCATTAAATATAGGCATCAGCAGTGTAGTGCTAGCGTGTGCGTAACTGCAAACATGATGTCATTTCTTATTTCAGGAAACCTAAAGAAACCCACTGCTTCCAAAATGATTCACTCCAACCTGGCACCCAGTTTCCAGTGAGTAGAGCAGAAGAGCAATGCATCCTACGCCTTCCCTGCAAACTTTGTTTAAAAATCACCTTCAGGAATCTGGGGATGGGCACGGCTCCGCCACAGCCAAACTACACACACGCGTTGCCTTGTGCTGGAGCCCACTTGGCTGCCATTGTATGAACTTGTTTGGTATTTTGCTTATTATGTTGCTGCTAAGAACTCTCACCCAAATTAAATAGTTTCGGAAAGTTGCTTTCCAGGCACGTGCTACGATTAGAAGGCCCTTCAGGTTCCAAATATGGGCTATTAATTATATTATTATTATTATTTATGTAATACCTTTCTGTGTTAAGCACTTGTGACTCCATGAGCTTAAGGAGCTTACTGGATGGATTCCAAAGCAAGGATGCTGCAAAGCAGGAGAGGAAGGAAAAATCCTGCAGCCTCTTAGGGGAGGGCAGCACGTTATGTAGGGCTTGTGGAAGAAGCTGTTGTATTTAGGCATATAGAAGGTGGAAAGCAGAAGAAGAAAGGACAGTAGGTGGGTTTCAGGTGTGTGCAAAGTGAAGTTAGTGGGAACAAGAAGCTAAATTCACGATGGGGATTTAAAAGGTGCCAGCAGTTCCTTTGAAGAACCTTAGCTTTTACCTACTCTGATACCTAATAACATCCACAGGCTTGAAATAAGAGACCTGCTCCTTCCTGCAATATCTAGCATCAGCGAACTGAACGGGGATCTCTCTGAAACAGCTGTAGGAAATGCTAAGCAAAGAGCCACAAGTTAACCCCAAGGGACTTAGGCTCATATTCTTAAAGGTAATTATCTACCCTTAAATACAAGTTAGACATCTAAATCTTTGAGGCTCAGGATCTTACTTAACTAACTCTGGACTGGAGGAAGTCTCCTTAAGTGATTCAGAGCCGTGAACCGTTTCCTGGATTTGGATCCTGCTTTTTCTTTCAGAAACTGAACAGGACATAGTTTTATTATCATGACAAATTAGACATGGTGGGGACTTCAGGTAAAAAAGAGATAGAAATGTTCAATCATTGGTCTCTTGTGGGGGAAAAAACCCCAAAAAATAAAACAAAACAAAAAACCCTCACCACCAAACTTGCTTTTGGTCAGCACTGAGGTTTTCCTAATATAAGGAAGCCAGGAAAAGTAAGGAAAGACCTAATTTATCATGCAGTCAATCAGAATCTCAAAATTCTCACATGTCCTTTATTTTGATGGGCACCACTCATTCCACATTCTGGGGATATAGGAAACTTGCTTTTATTTATCTCAGGCACAAAAAGCCTTGAAATTGCAGTCAGAATAATTTACATTACATGCAGTAGTTTAAATTAACTCCTTGAAATATTTGTACCTGTTCTTTGTTTTGGGCCTGTGGCACATATTACATTGCACATGAGTATTGAGAGGTTCAAGAGGATTCATAGCCTACATTTTCTGAGAGTTACATTATTAGAAATGTAGACATATATTTACTGCTGTATAATGTTCAGCTTTTAATAAATGACCTCTCTTTGTCTCTCTCTTCTGTCCCTGCTGACTACTGTCAAAAAACTACATTTTTTTCTTAAGGAATCTTGACATTCATTGTTTTTACATTTTTTGGGGTATTATAATCAAAATTTAAGAACCCTTTCCTGTAATGTTATGAGGTAAAATAAAAGAAGAGCTAAACTTCAAAGCCCATTTTTGTACAGTGTGAGAAATTCATAATAATAGAGATGTTTCTCTGATTTAAGATCCAATGGAAATCATTTTCTTTCGAGTTCCCTGAAGCATTTACAGCCCAAACATTGCAATTTTACAACACTGAATGACATGCCTGCTAGAAATAAAGTGTAAAAATATTTCTTTTCAGTCGCTGATGGAATGAGATTCTGGAAAATTGATTTCATTTTTTTTCCCCCCATTTTTAATAACTTGGAATGAAGCAAACAGAACAAGCCACTTCCTAAATAATGATGCATTGGAACTAACTCACTCCCTTTTCCACAAAAAAAAAAAAAAAAAAAAAAGATGTCAAGGGGGAGTCTGAAGCACACTCCTCGTTCTTGCTGAGCTTCCTGTGGAACTTCACCTCCCCAGGGACTAGGAGGCTCTTTGCAGCTCCTCTCCTGGTCTCCACAGAGCTATACAGCTCCTGTCTTCACGCCCCTTCTCCCAACTTCTCTCTCCTAAAAAGCCTCCGTGCCCTTCCACTCCTGGCTGGGCCAGAGCTGCCTCCTGGTACTCGTCATTAGAAGGGAACGGCCCAGGGGCTGAGGATCACGCCAAGGCCAGGTTACTGCAGCTGAAGGATCACGGAGGATCCCAACCGTAGTAGGAGAATGGTCATATTTGGAGACCCCCGTGGGATAGTCAGAAATACTCCCCCGTGCCAGCTGCTGCCCGGGGAGCAGTGACTCCCACTGGTGCTGCTGGAATGGACTGAAGGGACTCCCGGGCTGCTCGGATCCAGTGCTTGATGTGTGCGGACCCCCTAGAATCCAAGCATTAAAAAAAGAGCTGCCAAGGTGCAAAGTCACTTCTGCGTCCCTTCCCCCAGCTGTGCCTTTGAGAGATGATCCATCTCAGCAGTTGGTGTCTCCTCGTCCAAGCGAGCAGATGTGGGATAAATCTAAAGGGTTTTCATAGCAGGAAGTGGTAGGTGGAGACATCCTAAGGGCTGGAGCGCGGCTGAGATGCAGCTGCCAGGGAAATTCGGGTGGGTGGGTGGGAGGAGGAGGCAAGAACATGCCTGGCAGGAGAGAGAGCCTTCCCAGGGTGAGAGTAAGAGTGACAGAGAGAGAGCAGCAGTGCCTGGGTGGGGGCTGTCCAGCCCTTAGTTTGAGGCCAGATGTGGAACACAACTCCCTGCAGCGTGTTGTAGGGGAGTGAAGGGGAGAGGTGTCAATCTCCTCTCTTACCCCTCCCCACCTTTCCCCTCTCTCCAAGCAGAAAGGAACGAGGGCATCCTTTCCTTAAAGATAAACAACCCTGCCACTGCTGGCAGTGTTCCTTTCACGGCATTTGTTAATTGTACAGCAAAAAAAAAAAAACCCCAAAACCACTCTGAAGAGCTCCAGTCTCTGCTGGAGCAGAAAAACGTTCTGAACTGATAGCCAGCCCTCAGCTCAGAGATGGAAAGTAAGCGTCAGATGATATGCACGGCAATTCCAGCTGTGTTGCCCTCTTTACGGGGTCTAATGGTGTATTTGTTCCTGAAGCCAGCTCGGGGGGAGGCATCACTAGGAGGCCTTCCAGGGCCCCACTTGCTGGAGAAGCTCGCAGCCACTGCTGCCCACGAGGGTATAAGGAAGGTATTTTTGGGTGTAGGCTGGTCAGAGGCCATGCCTTCGCTAAATCTGACTGCTTACCAACTTCTCAGAAGGGGGAAAAAAATCACTAATAATTAGGTCCTGATTTTATTGGGAGAACTTGCAACAGTAATTGAGAGGTCTGCCTGTGGGCTACAACAGCGCTTAGAAAGTTGCGAGTAAGAACTTGACAGAAAGCACTAGTATGAGAGAAAAAATCGAATTCCAGACAGGAACTGTAGGCTTGTATATAAATTCCATTGTCACCTCCGAGGGTGTTGCAAGTAACAGAGAGAGAGAGGTGGCTCTGCTGGAACTGGAGACAAGGGCACATCAGCCACGGGCTTAAAGGCGGGTTTTTTAAATCCATGTGAGCGTAGAGTCTCCAACCTTGGTTGGAAGAGTCCCAAAGCCTGTTACTCAGCAAAAGGCTAATAGAGCAAAAGCAGATTAGACAGTTGTTAAGGCTTTTTATTTTTTTTTTCGTTCCTAAACGAGTGGCCACTGTTCTGGGAGCAGTAACAAGTATTTGTCGTGTGAACATACTCTCTACAGACTTCAGAAAGATAATTTCTTTTTTTTTTTTTTTAAAAAAAAGCGTTTCATTTTGTCTCTGCCAACAGGGTCTCGCAAATCCATCGGAGCAGAGACTATAAAGAAGCTAAAGAAACGAGTCTGCCTACTGGAACTTGAGACATCATTTCTCTATCCCTTTGCAAAATCAAACCTGAAAGCACAGGAATTTCAAAAGCTGAAGTGACTGGACTGATCTAAGAAAGTATACTCAAGTCTCTTCTAGGAGAAAAATTATTCCTTTGACTTGCAGTAGGAAAAGAAGATGATTTCCTTTGTTTAAGATTCCCTGGAGAATTCCTTATTTGGAGACTGTGTGCCGTTCCCCATATTTGGGAGAATCTGTTTGCTGTTTCCTAAGGGTGTGTTCCTCACTGGGAGAAGGGCTGAGATTTTAAAGGCAGAGGACTTTCTTCCCACTCTGCAGCCGACCGAGCTGCTTCTGCTGTTTCTCTGTCCAACAGGGAACAGTTCTCTTTCATTTGGCTACTGAATTTAGTTTTCTGTTTGGAGAACACAGATTGAGCGACCATCTTGCTATTCCATTCTGTCTGTATCCGAAACTCACGCAAATACTAGTTCTAGCCCTTTATCTGAAACAACAGATGGTTTGATTAGGAACATAAAGGACATAGCAATAGATGAAGAGTTATGCAGCTGGAATAAATTGTCTCCATGTAAAAGTCTGTATTTACCAGGGCTGCAAGAGTGTTTTGCGTTCATTCAGAGAAGTGACAGCGTAGGATTTTGTGGCATGGGGGCTTTATACATGGCAGCAAACTAGAAAATGTCAAAGTGACTGGGAAAATTCCTTAGGATTTATGTTTTGAGTTAATGCTTAATCAGGCTTTGCAAAAGCCAACCAATCTGATTGATAGAGTGGTGAGATAGGAGTCAGGTCAGACACAAAATCCCTGTTATAACATGGGTAATAACATCATACACCATAACTAGTAGCTTTGTTTTCAAAGGAGGCTGGAAAATGTGCTCTGGGTTGAAATACAGTGTATGTAATTAGATTTTCCTGCAGAACTTGTTTCTGGAGGGCTAATATTCCCAGCTGCTCTGGGCCAAAAAAATAAGATGCTCAGAGAAAAGCGATAGAAAACTCATGCAAAAGGAAAAAACCCCAAATTTGCATTTTTCATGGTCTCATTAACTTGTACGTACTTCTGACGACTCTGCAGTATCAGGGTCCGCTCCATCGCTCACCAAAAAGTTGCTGGGGACAAATAGGAAACAACTGTTTGGCTTTGCCTGAATGGCACGGAAGATTTGTGTGGTGTTGTTTTGAGCGTTATATTTCTCCTTGCGTGGCTGCGGCGTGAGTTGGAGGGGGTCTGCAGACCCAGGGCCAGCTGGTGGGACCCGGGCACGGGCTGCTGTTGGCAGGAGCAGAGGGAAGCCCTGCAGGTGAGTGCACAATGTGCAGTGTTTCTCTGGCTCTTACGACACTCATGGGCAGATGTTCTCCCCAGAAACAGAGAGCTTCTGGGACAGAAGAAGAGAAGTTACGGGTCTCCATGTGGTCAGTAGCTGCACCTGAGAAAGAGTGCATCCTGGCAAGTTTCTCCTAGTGAAATAGCGAGCCATTCTGGAACAGCTGGGGGCCGTGCTGTACCCTCAGTCCCCCCAAGGACTGTAGGGGAAATTAGTCATCTGCAGCGGAGCAGTGGGAAGGAAAAGATTATAAACAAAAGAAAAAAAATAAAACCAAAGCCCCATGCGTTGTTTTTTGTCTCTACTTCTGAACCTGAACGTTCTCCTGATGGAAGCAATGCGGCAGCCAAGGCTTTCAAAGGGAGGAGAGATATAAAACCATGATTGTAGGTGACCTTAGCTCTTGCTTCCCTCCTTTTCAGTGGAGTATTGCAATTTGTTTGTTTGTTTGTTTGTTTTCTCCCTGTGTGCACATCAGCTCCAGCAGACGGAAGGGTGCCTGTCCTGCTGCGGAGCAATGGGGCCCAGTTCGGCATGAGCTGGTGCTCTGTGGTGCTGGGCCCCCCATCGCTGGGGGCAGCTTCTGCTGTTAGAACTGCAGGGAAAATAGAAACACGTTTCCCAGATTCCTCCTGTGATAGCAGGAAAATCTCTGGAACTTTGCACTCTCTTACTGATACTGAAGTGCTCTGCTTCCTACACGAGGGCAAGTCTCTTTATGACTAACTCTTCCAATATTGCACTCTTTCACCCTGGTTTGGCCCTTTCAATCCCTTTTGTGTCTTTGTTGTTCTTTAATGACAGCTACTCTTTTTCTTCCAAAGGAATGGCATACGTGACTTCAGTGCAAAAATCTCACAATGTCAGTCAGCCTCATGATTTTTATGAGTTGGTCGTTTTGGCAGTATTGGTGATTTTTTAAGACATCAGAGGCTCTCAAGTCTTTAATATACAACTGTTAATTAGATTCTGCTGCAATTAAATCTAAATAAAGACTTGCTGTCTAAGCTATTTAGCTCTGTTAGGACTGTTCAGCCATCAAATAAACCTGCTTTGTTGTTATACCCAAACAGCCCGTATCACAATGATTCAGTGAAGCTTCTATGACCATTGTTTCAGCTTTGCACCTAAAAAAGAATCTAAAGTTGTGTTATTCATCCAATTTTCATCAAATCAACGTGAGCCTGAGCAGACAGTACTTCTTATGAGGTAGGGCTGAATATTCATTTTCCAATCAGACAGAATTAATTTTTTTAGAGAGCGTTAATCTGAAGTGAGAAACATGAGATGACAATTAAGAGCAGCTGAACTGAAAGAACAAACTGTCATCGTGCTCCTCCAGCACCCCAGAAATAGCCCCCCTCCCCTTATTTTCAGAGCACATATTTGTGTCTCTGCAGTATTAGGTCTACTCATTTGGTCAAAGTTAGGAGTGTTAGTTATTTATCGATTTGGGACAGCAATTCTGACATCTGCTTAATAGTTTCCTCAGTATTCACATGACCATCATCTTTAGCCTAATGCACTATCTGGAGATTGAAATGTTACAAGCCAGTGCTAACCCAAGGAACAAATGTAAGGAAATAATATGACATTTCCTGACAAGTTGTGGCAAAGCTAGCTTTAACAGTTGCTGTGAATATGAAAGCATTTAAGAGATGAGCACATTGACTTGTTACCAGTTGTCGCTGTTTTATCCTTAGTCTTGCACCATGGATGCTTTCTTCCCCATAAACTCCATTGTTGGAGTTAAGATTATGCAGGAATTCCAGCTTTTATTTTCTTCAACATTGACAATTCTAATGGTTGCAAAGAAAAAGGAGAAATTGCATCCCATAGAACACTGGATTTTAAAAAGAAACAGCAACCCCTGAAATTTTCATAGTGTCTGATTTAAGGAAGTTTACTAGTAAATTTTACTAATTATTTGCAGTGTTTGTATTTCTCCATACATTTCTTTTTCTATAGTAGCGGTCACCAATTCTTGAGTTAAAATAACACATTCCCAGGATCTCAGTAGAAGGTTGGTTTGGCATTTCAAGTCACTTCTCTAGAAGCACTCACCTGTGACAGACCACTGGGACTACTAATTTATGTCTCAGCCTGTTTTACATTAGTTTTGTCCTTTCCTGACTCCAATAAAGATTTGTTTATTTAGTTTTTGGCATATCTGCCAAGCTTGAGGGTTAAAAACAAAAAGAACTTCTCCCCTCCACACCCCCCCCAAGTCAAGTGCCCCCACACAGGTTATTTATTTTGCGCAACACCGTTAGGTTCTTTTATTTGCTCTCTGGTTTTGGGGCTTGGGGGTGGACCTGACTCACATTTTCCAAGCACCGTGTAAGCTGTAGGGCTTATTTTATTTTTTCTTTAGAAAAGTTCTCTTCTATTGCTATCCCTCTATTCCCCCCTCAGCCCTCTCTTCTTCCTCAGCCCATTCCCTGTGCTTGAGGAAAGCAAATTGTGTCTATGTCGGGATGCAGAAACAGAAAAGCCAGAATACTGACCATTGACTACAAAAATACTTCTAACTAGCCCAGATTTGATCAACCTTCTCGAGCCTCCCATCCACAACACTAAAATCTGCAGACAAACCGACAGGCGCAAGCGACATACCGTGTTTCGTGTTGTGTTCAGGACAGAGAATGTGCTGGAAAAGGCCCAAATGGGAGAAGCGATGGTGCTCAGGGGTCCCGTGACGTCGCTGCTGGGGGAGCCGGGTCTGGGGGCAATCCTGTTCCCTGCAGCAGGGTGGCTGGGAGAACCCGACCCACGGGGGCTGCTTCGCTCCTCCTGCAGGTGCTGCTGCCTCCGGGAGGGCTCCAGGTGGCCACGTGTCAGCTCCCTCTGGGTTGAATGGGCTAAAACCAATAAAAAGTGTTCTGGCTGTAGGTTGGGGAAGTTCAAAAGCCGACCAAACTATTTTGCTGCAACACAGGGAAGGATTTAGTATGTTACACAGAACAATTACCAACCTCTTGCAGTAAGGGTTTAAAAAGCCCTTTTGGAGATCTAACAATCTAACGGAGATCTATCATCTGTGATGCAACAATACGATGATATATCTATGATTCAGTGATAAAATATAAATCTCAAGGTTTTTTCCTTCCAGCACTTGCAGATATTCTGCTCCACAGTTGGACAATGGAAGCTGGTAGGCCAGTGCTTCCAGTTCTGGCTACCTAAAAGATGCAGTGCCAAGGCCTCAGAGGTCAGACTAATTTCTGATTCTCTTATCTATAATGGCATTGTTTCTATCACATCTCATTTTGACAGAACACAATTGTCTTAAGCCTTTTTTCAAAAGCATATTTTTCACTCATTAGCAGAATACATACTGTCCTCTGAGATGGGGACGGGGTCATGAGCAGACAACAGCAATGCACACAAGTAGCGAGCTATTCTCAGTTCACTCTCGTATTGTCTAATTTAGAAACTAAATTAGAAAATTGAAACTGAAGCTCTGATGGAGTTTGTGGTGGAACTAATATGGTCAGTCCTTTTTTAAAAAATGATCCATAGGAAACTCCAAAAAATATGCACACTTTTATGTGCACGGTTAACGTGCACTAGGAAAACTGAGACCATCCAGATTTGGAGACAGGTCCTTCGTCACCATTGATACATCTTTATAACACCACGATTAAGGAAAACGCCAGCATTTCAGATACCAGTATTTCAGTTTATAGTGCTTTTTATAAAGCTAAAACTTAGAAAAGTGCACTAGTAAGTTCCAAGCTTTGCTCCAACAATTACAACCTTGCAAGACCCGGCTTTCCTTTTACAAGCACTTGGCAGCTCATAAATAAAGCATGAAAAAAACAAAGGCAGTAAAATTGTGCCAGCCCCCAAAGCACCTGAAAGTTCATTTAATTGCCAGAAGGATTTTCCCAGTGAAAGAAAATTGCCTGTATGAAGTAAGATGCATGGCAGTTGGTGCTGGCAGCATCCAGCTCGCCGATGTATCATCTTAGCCATTTTGATTTATTCTGCTGGATTACAGATTTCTGTAATGTCAGCAGCTGCGTACTGGCTAAGTTCAGATCTGGTTAGTTGTGAACACATCTTTAGAAATTCTGCAGTTTTTACTATTGTGGGGAGTCAAATGCATTATGATCAAAAATGCATTGGATAGCTAAGTGCTTCTAATAATAAAAAAGCAGATGTTGCATAAGATAAATTGAGTTTGAAGTTGGGATAACCTGCATTTTTGTGCAAGGGACTTGGTGTTGCACCATGAACTGTTCAGCAACGGTGCTCCCCCAGCAATAACCCAACTCAAAACTGAGGAAGTTTTCATAACAGCTAAATCAGTAATGTCTGAATTTGTGATTTTTAATCCATTTTAGTTTCACATATCTAAATTAACACAACTAAATTTACATAACTAACTAATTTATACATTAGGAGGAAATACCCAAGGCAAAAAAAAAGATGTTTGCAATAGCCTATCTGGTGTCTGTAACTTGTAGAGCCTGATTCTGCAGAAATACCAGTTGACTGAAACTAGAAGTAGTTGCAGAGAAGCCTCCGTCGGCAGCCCTGAAAAAAACCATGAAATGTTTTCAACAAGTTAGTTTGCATATTTTTAAAAGACACCAGATCCTCTGGACAGATAATTGTATCTGCATCATATATACAGAACCAAAATCTGTTCCCAGGCTCCAGACAAAAAATGTCATTGACTTCCAGGTGCAACTGAAAGTTAAACTCAAGATCCTAGATCTGAGTCTGCTCCGTAGGCTTCTATTATGATTTATTTATTTTTCTTACTACTTCATTCATCAGCAGCTGCTCCATGAGATACCTACGTGTGGTGTACAATATCTACTTAGATCTACTTTGGACCTACAAGACCCAGGAGAAAGACTACGTCATAGTTCAGGGGCCAATATCTACCAACAGCTGGTTTCCCTGTGAAGTCGTAGGGTTTGGTTTCTGGTAGTAGGACAGAAACGAAGCTCAGGAAGAAATCCAACTTCCAGTAACCAACAGGTTTAGTTCCCGGTCTAGAGATCCTGCGTACAAAACTTCACCTTTTTGCACAGTCTCAGCCAAGCCAGTGGGACTGCCTTTGGGTGGGCCTTCGGTGGCCTTCTGCCTTGCAAAGATGGAAGCTGTAATAACAAATTCAACTTGAAAAGGAATGAAGAGCAAAAAGATAGTCCTGCACCTGGGGAGAAAACCCCAGGCACCGATACAGGTTAGGGATGGATCTTCTGGGAAGCACTGCTGA
>BJBW01013379.1:32380-42826 GCA_004320125.1 Scolopax mira | reverse complement strand
GCCCAGGGAGGTGGTGGAGTCTCCTTCTCTGGAGACATTCCAACCCCACCTGGACACGTTCCTGTGGGACCTGCTCTGGGTGGCCCTGCTTTGGCAGGGGGTTGGAGGAGATGATCTCCAGCGGTCCCTTCCAACCCCATACCATTCTGTAATTCTGTCTGTCCATCTGAACAGCTGGAGGGGAGCCGGGGAGCGTTTCCTCAGCACCATCCCTCCCATCTGGTGGTTTGGTCCTCACCCCGGTGCCCCACTCAGTTGGCAGAGAACAAACTCCATGTGTCTAAGGACCCACATGAAGAGAAAAGGCCTCCATGAAGTGCTGAGCAGCTGCTGTTTCTGGAAAGTCATGCTAACATGACAACTCCTGTTGTCCCCTGTCACTCCTTGACCCGCTGCAGCCTGTAAATTCCTCCTCAGTTTCATGTGCATCTACTGAGAGATGGAAACGTGATAGAAGGGAAAACTCAAATCTAGATTCATTTGGCTGTGGGAAACATGAGATGGAGGTAGAGAAACACCTGTAGGTGATGCACTCCTTTGAAGTTAATTCTTTCACTTGTAACAAGAAAAGTTAGGTGTTCTGTTTTTCTTATTTATTTACTTAGGTAGTTTGACATACCTGAAACTCTGGATATTTTCGTTCCCAGGATAATAATGGAGGTGGATTATCTAGAAATACCATAGAAAATGCAAGCCATAATAGATAAAGTATTTTAATACAATATGAAACTATGGAACTTTTTTTTTTCTGTTTTCTGCGTACAAAATCCCACTCCTAAAGTGTGTTTTTCTTTTATCCATCAAATATTATCTATAAAAAATGGCTACTGGCTACACTGCTTTTAATACCAAACATCTGAAACAAGATACAAAAAAAAAAAGAAAAGGGGAGAGCATAGTTCAAAATGTTTAGAAATCTAAATCTTCGCCTGAATTACACAGAGACAAAAAAAAAAGCCAAAAAATCCTATTCAGCATACTTACCTCTACCCATGTTTTCCTAGCAACCATTCAACATTTAATTGATTTTTCTATTTTCTAAAGAATTGCCCTATTGAACTGTCAGGCCCTTTCTGCCTGCAGTTTCTTAATTGGCTGGGCCCAAAGCTGGCACGACTCTCATTTCACTCGTGATTTGTTGTTTTACCTTTGACTAGCACAATGCCTGAAATTAAGAAGTCGTGCTGCGAACATTGTGTATCGTGGGAAGCAAAATGCTTCGGCATCTGTACCAGCTGCTGCAAGAGAGCTCATCGGGGGGCTATCCTTGGGAAATGCCCTGATGGGGACATCCTGCCTGAGATTCATTAGATAACCATCTCGGGCTTCACAGAAGGGATCCAGCAATGGCCAAGGAAAGCCCAAGTCCTAAATACCGTGACCTCAAAATCTTATTACTGCCTTTTTTCATGATGGCTGTTAACCTTTTTTTTTTTTCTGAAGGTAAGCCGCCACCATGGTGGTCCTAAAAAGATGATGATGACCCCTTTTCTCTCCAGTTGAGGTGAAGGCCATCTGCACAGCATCCAAACCTCTCCTCTGCCATCGAAGAACAGCATGCAGAGGGTTCTTGTGCTTCGTGTAGGCAGAGCCCGTAGCTTGCACGGAATTAGAGGAGTAAAAAGGACCAGCCCTGTGGACACAGTGGTCACCTTTCATGCCTCGTGAGCAGTCAGGGACTTAGTGTGCGGTCGCTGTGCCATACTCACAGACCATTAAATCAACGGGGACTTCCCACTTTTCTAAACATCCTTGATTAAGACAATATGAAACATAACATTCCTGTTGGTGGGCAGCCATCCCAGCACACTTCTGATGGTTTTGATTAATTGGCTCTTGCTAAATTGCTCTTAAACTTCCAGATTTTCCTTAAAGAAAAATGGATTCCAGTTCAGCCATCTGGATTAATGTAAAATCTGGGGCCTGGTAGGAATTGCTAACAACTTTGTCCCTCCCTCAAAATTTACATATACATGGTAGTGTATAAACACTGCTCCTTTTTTTTTTTTTTCTTTTTGAGATATCTAGCAAATACATTTCCATTTGAAAGGGGCTACCCATCTAAAAATCTTTGCCATATTCATCTGACCTCTACAGTTGCTTTTTTTCTCATGCTGTGAACAACATGCTCAGGTCTTGGCAGAAGTCAGAATTACTCTGTCAGTTTCATCCGCAATAGCATCCCATTAACTTAAGCCTTTCACTCGTACATTATTTTTAAGAGATTAATTTATTATTGTCAACTTACAACAAATACTACATTTTTATTATTCTCAGCTTGAGCACAGGGGAAGCATGGCCTGCCTTGGAGATGAGATGAAATTTTGGAATATTTTTCCTGTAGTATGCCTCTAAGAACACCGCTGGCACGAAGAGCACAGCTTCCACTTGAAGCTGAAGCCCTTTTTGTTTCATTTTTAGCTTATATTGGCTTGTGGGCTTGTTTGTTTGCTGGTTTTTGGCTGGTGAGGTTTTAGGTTTCCTCATATGGTTGTTCTGCTGTCTTTATTCAGGTCGGGTTTGTATGCTCACATGTACGTATGTGTGCATAAATAATCGTCTAAATTATTTTTAAGTGTCAAGAGACATATGGGTGTAAGTGCTTTAGGACTAGAAGTTTACTAATGCTGACCGTGCAATGTTTTCAAAGGCTACGAGTTCCTCAGTGGATCTAATGATGGCTGGTCAGCATAGGACCCGCCTGTGGGCAGCCAGGTGGCTAGCTGCCCTCTCTTGTGGCTACCCAATTCTGGTACAGTTGGGAGATGGTTCGTAACCCCTGCTGGTGACCAAACAACATCTTCCTTACGTGGTCGTTGCAGCTTCTAAACATAATGGAGCCCGGAGTGTGTCCCTGTGTCCCACGTCCCCTGTCCCCGTACCCTCAATGCTGAGGGTTGGATGTTGTACCACAGACACATTCTCTTGGCTACAAACTGCAGAGGGGCTCCTTGCCCGGCTGCATCAGTTGCCTCTAATGCATCGCTCAAGTAGTTTTAAGAAGAGGAAACTAGAGGAGGAAATTGTGCCCTAAAAGTTGCCATGGAGTGTAAGTTTTATCTTCAAAATTTGATTGATGCAGTGCTAGTGGTGGTGGGTGTGCATATGTGTATCTATTAATAGCTAGTCTAGGCTAACCTGTGCATAATGACAGAAAATTAAACCTTATCATTGTTCATGTAAATGAGAGCTCAGAGATTAAAAAAAAAAATAATATTCTTCCTATATGTTACATCCAACTGTATATAATTGCATAGTCTGTTTGTACTGTAATTGCAGCTGAAAAGTTTACTCAGAAGCCATTTGAAGTGAAAAATTAAAAAAATAAAAAAATTGGCAGAGCTAATTCATGAAGACTTAAATAAAATGCAATTACAGAACTTCCCGCCTACCTTCACCTCATCTTTAGCTGAACTCTACTTCTTGTTTGTCAGGAATGGTTCCATTTTTTATGTTCTTAAGCAGGAAACAGCCATCACAACACTCCAGCTAATTTCCCTCTCTAGTCACGGGGATCTGGTGAAAGTTAAATAGGGTGCCTCAGCTTTCCACTCTACTCCTGCCTCTCCCACCACCTCCATGGCCCAGAAAAAGAGTATCAAGTTAGGAAGAAAGCCATTTTCTCTAGAACCTAGCCCCTAAGGACCTACTCCAAGTGCCAGTGCCACTTGCTTCTTTATTAGGGGTCAAGCCTAGACACAAGGTTCTACCTGGTGATTGCTTTCTCTTGTTCTTCCTCCTGAGCAGTTAATTGCCATCGTTGCTTTCCTTTGATAATTCTCTCCCACCAGTCACCCTTCTTTGCTTAATCTCCCACTCCCATCTGTTCTGCATCCTTCCTACATCATACTTATTTACTCCTTTCTGCCATCAAAAAAAGCTTCAGCTAAACTAACCAGACCTAAGACGCAGCCCTAACGAAACAGAGAATGTTAAATTTACATCACCTCACTCCTGTGTTTTCCTCTGACATACCCTTTTTGGTTTAGTTTGGTTTTTTTTTTCCCTAGTGAATTTTCCTTCAGCTGGGATTCCTTCTTGGATCTTTGTACAATTCTCTTGCAGAGAGGGACTTCTTTATTTCACTGTGTTGCAAAAATCTGTCTTCTGTGCAGAGCGGTCCTGTCTGCCTTAATGTGAGCTGTAAAGAAGAACAAGGTGGTTCTCCTCCACTTAGGGGAGTGCCTGTTGAGGCTGAAGCAGCCTATATTTGGCTGCAGAAGCTATTTTTCCAGCTTGTCTGCAGACCCAACACTTCATCAAGTCTTCATCACTCAAGGACTGAAAAGCTTAAATTTTGAAGCATCAAGAGCCAGTCTCTAAGAAACAAGTTATTGCTCTTATCTTGGACAAAGTCAAGTCCCTCTCCCACACTCCAAAGCAAAAGAAAATAAAAGGACAAGTGAAATTCAAAGTAAAGGTCATCGTGTAAAATTTCATCTCCTTTTTGTATTGATGCTTTTTAAAAAAACCTTACGTTTGTATTGTCTCTCAGATTAAACTCTACATTTCAGCAATAGCTACAGAATAGACAGCGCTGCAACACATCGCCCTGGAAACTCACCCCCACGTGTTTGCCACAGAGAGGTCAGGAAGCTCTAGGTCCAGTACGTTCCAGCCCCAAATTCCATCTGGAAGAAGCCATCCTGTGCAGCCTGGATCGCAGGGGTAAGCGCTTGCTGCTTGGAGCTGCAGGAAGGAAAAGTCATATTGCTGCTCTTTGGAAAGACAGTGAAAAACTAGAACCTTCCAGAAAAAGTTTACGTCTGGAGACTACTAATGAAGGTGCATGGGATTGTCGTGGCAGTCGTTTTGTCATAAGTACAATACACTTTTTAAATAAGTTTCTTTGCTAACACTTGTTTTGAACAATTTTTGCTGGATTTTATAAACTCTGTATTTATTTAGCAATAACAGCTATGCTTTCAGCTGTATTACATAAATAAATGTTCAGCAGACATTACAAACCACTGTCCAAAGTTCTTACAATGTCCCCATCCCTCTTGATTAAACTGAAGGTTTAAGAGAACAAAAGAAATCTGTTTTCCCCCCTCAGCTGTCTTTCCAGCTCGGTTATTTTTAGTGGTGCACTAAGGCTTAAGTTTAGGCCTGAACAAGAAATAAGCCTAAAATTAATAGGGAAACTCGTGATGTTGAGGCTATAATAATTGTTGGATACACTTGGTTTACCAGTGATTGTTTTTTGATTCTTAAAAAAAAAAAAAAAAAGGTAAATAATTGTTTTCATGCATGGCACCTTAGAGGAAATATTGATTCATTTTTATGGTCTGTCTCTTTCAACCAGCAAAAAAAAAAAAAAAAGGAATCTTGCATCATACAGGGTGAAAACTAATTAAAATCTAAATAAATGTAAAGGAAAAAATACTGTGAAAAAAGCAACAAGTTACTTTTTCAATAAAAAAAAAAAATATGTGCAGTCTGGTCCCTGGGTGTTGGTTTTAAGTGAAGATACTGACTTCCGACTGAATGATGAGTAGAATATTTTTCTACTGAAATATTGATAGTAGACTACACTAAACCACAAACTATCTCCATAAAGCCCATAATTTCTAATCCTAATGGTGTTTTCTTTCCCTTGGATGACTACTACATTCATGATATGATCGTTTTATTCTATCTAGGGGAAAAACTTTTTACCATACAGCTAAATTAACTTGTCAAAAGACTTCAAACTTCGGAAGCTTTTACAGCTCAATTCAAAGCTATTATTCAAGATTGAATAAGAAGGCTGTGGACTGTAAAAGCTGGCAAAAATAAAATTTCACAAGCATTCACGAGTTGAATGGAATACTTCATTTTTGTTCAGGTTACGTGCGTTTCATTGAGCTGTCTCAGAATTGCTGTATTTTGCCCCTAACTCCCTTGGTCTGCCAGGAAAGACAGAATACTCTTGAAGTTGTGCCCCAGCACATGCTCTTTCACACAGACACTCGGTTATATTTAGTTTGTGCCAACCTAAATAAGTGACAACCAACTCTCCAGAAACGTAGAGAGCACACACAAAAAAAAAAAGAATGGCCAGCCTCTAAATTGAGGCAGAGCAAGAACACAATCAAACTTATTTTTATCCTTCTCTTTTAAAATAAGATCCACAGAGTTACAGTCAGTTTCAGCTTTTTCATGCAAATAAAAACTGCCTTTAAGGAGAAGCAACTTTCAGGTTTTACAGACAAGCAGCAGCTGGCAGAGCCCCTACTCGGAGCCTTTCCTTTCGCAGATCCACTCTACTTTGGGACAAAGCTCAAAGAAAAAGCAAAGCCAACAATTACAGCCCCAGGAAGGGAACCCAGGAGTCTTAGACCCAGGACTCTATGGGAGAGTGTGCAAATGGTTTTACAGGCACAGAACGGGACAGAATGGGATCCAAAATGGCCTGAATTCAGCACATTCTCAATGCAGTTGCCTGTGGCTGGTCTATGGGGAATGATGACCACAGGAGCCAGTTTCAAGTACATCTTGTCACTAAGACCTGGGCCACCCCTCTGGGCATGGCTCACATGGGATGGAATACCTGTGTCCCTGCTAGGTCCCGGGAACAATTAACCCTTTCCCCACCAGACCCAATACACCTGCCAAGGTCCCTCTAGATAACATCCGTCCCCTCCAGCGTATTGACTGCTCCACACAGCTTGGTGTCCTCAGCAAGTTTGCTGAGGGTGCACCCGATTGCACTGTTGCCCACAAAGACGTTGAACCGCACCAGCCACAGCACACAGTTCCACCAGGAACAGCACTCACCACTGCTTTCCATTTGGACACTGAGCCAATCACCACAACCCTTTGGAGAGTGGCCATCCAGCCAATGGCTTATCTACTGAGTGGTCCATCCATCAAATCCAAGTCTCTCCAATTTAGAGACCAGGATGTCATGCGGGACAGTGTCAAATGCTTTGCACAAGTCCAGGCAGATGCACAAGTCCAGGCAGATGACATCAGTTGTTCTTTCCTAATTCACCAACTCTGCAATCCCATCATAGAAGGCCATTAAATACCAGGCACGATTTGGTCTTAGTGAAGCCATGTTGGCTGTCACCAACCGCCTCCTTTTTCTCCATGTGACTTCACAAAGTTTCCAGGAGGATCTGCTCTATGATCTTGCTGGGCACAGAGGTGTTCAGAGCATTCACCCCTGAAATGGGGTATCCAAGGTCCCTTCCCTCTTCTGCCTGAGAGCTTCCAGCTCCCTAAAGCAGGTGGTCATGATGGCACAGGGTGACACCGCTCCTGCTGTGAAGGCAGCCTCTGAGGATTCCAGAACAGAAATGTCAAATGGGTGCACTCAGAAAACAGAGTAGAACATTAAAATATAGCAACGAGCATTAGAATTAAATATACCAAGGAGCAATATCCATCGTTGCTGAATATATCTGAATGCTTTCGTGTAAATAAGCCAGAAAATGTCTGGAAGTTGCAGTCTGGAGCTCACACCAGGAGGCTGCCTGTGGTTACGTAGGTCTTGTGCTGAAACATGTCATCAGGAGATCATTCCTGCAGCACTGGTTTAGCTCTTTATACAGAGACACAGAAGCATCTGAAGAGGGAAAATGCCTAGGTCCTTATTTCTCCTCTTTAAGGTATTTTCTTCCTAATACTTGTTCCTCATCCATTGTATCTTAAAAACTTGTGTTAGTTACGAGTGCTTTCCCTGACTTCTTAAAAAGCATCACAGTGGATCAAGACATGGCAACAGAAGCACAAGTGGCCAGAATAGCAACAGTGAAATAAGCTGGCGGAAAATGGTATCAAAATCATGAAAGGAATGTCTCAGAAGTCTGAAGAGTTATACTGAGGCCCTGTTTGGTACTATTAAATAATTGGGTTAGGCTTTTGAATCTAGCACTCTTATTTGCAGATATGTTGCTTAACAGAAAGTTAAGACATAGGTATTCAGCTGTGAATGTTAAGAATAATATTTAGAGTTTATTATGATGAGAGGTCAGAAGAGTCAAAACCTCTACAGCCCTAGAAAAGTCTGTGTATGTGTCTATAAAACATGGGCACAAAGGAGAGTTGCTCCTCTCTTCCAGAATCATGAGGCAAGATCAGGGCTATAAAAGAACAGGAGGTCCCTTTAGCTTTCTTACACACACACACAAAAAAGGAAGCTAAAAGTCAGACTTCACATTCTAAAAAAGAGCAGATAGCAAAAACCCTGTGGTGCCGTAGATTAGATTCAAGGAAAGGACTCAATGGGATAGAGTGGAAACTAAAACTGAAGAGCTGTTTCAAAAATCTGCAAGGCAATGGAGACCAACCCAGAAATGGAATTTAAGTAATTGAGATATAGATCAATAATACCTACACTGCATAAAAGTGCCATATATTTTCCTTATTGGAAAAGGGAGAGTTTTGCCTCTAGAGATGATGTTGCAATGGGACATGTCTCTACCGTTCCAGTAGAATTGGTTGAGGTGGTTCACACTGTGGCATCTGAAGAGAGTTTATGAGGAGCCTCCTGTCATGTTAGCAGGTGGCCTGTTGGATATTAAAGACTCAGTTATGAACACTGATGGGAACCTCTCAAACATCACACATGAGCAGGCTGATATGGATAACCTTTGGAAAGCTAAGCTGGCTAAGAAGCGTGAGGATGATAAATAGAGACTCCGTCTTCTGCTAGAACCAGGGGCATGACACGTGGCTCATGTATAGAGACCAAGATGCAAGATGCTGTGATCACATGGTAGGAAGCAGAATGGACCAAAATTGGGCTGTGCTTCTATATAAGCAAGGAGAAGAGAGAAAGTGCTAAATTTTTGAATATATTTTTTTTTTCTGCTCAAGTGAACAAAGTAATTTGCCTGACTGCAAGTCCAACATCATGAAGTAACTCATATCTTGGATAAAGCAAGTAGCCATGAAAGAATTCAAGTATGGCAGCGGAGGACTGGCTGAAGAGTGGGAGAGGCTTAGTTTCATACTTTATTCTGAACCCTGCAAACCCTAACTGCTTATCTCCAGCACCAAAGCACAAGAATACTTTTTTTTTTCCTCACCTTGCTTTTGGTAAATCCAGACAAGTGTTTCAGGGGAGATTACCTGTTAAATTTTCCACAATGCTACAGGTGCTAGACAGTTTATTTTGGTCATATATTTCAAAGAACAGTTTCTCTAAACAACAGTGTAACAGCTGGGGCTGGTAAAGCTCTTGAGTATAATCATTATCCTCTTTTTCCTGACAGAGACTATCACAGACTTACCATTGAGCTTCAGCCTAGATGTACAGGTGCTTGTACACTCAGCCAAAAATAAAATGGAAGTGGATAGCCTTAACATGAGAAAAAGCCAAAGAAGAATCTTCAAGGTTGCAAGACTAAAGGAATTGCCATTATCAGACCCGAGGAAGGAGCCGTGTCCTACACAGGTACAGGAATGTACTCCAGACATCACTGTGGCACTGTAGACCTGTTTCTCCCATGCATGGCCATATGGATCTTGCCACCAGACAGGATTTTGGAAGGGGGACTCCTGTGCTATGCTGAAAGAAGCTCTCTGAAGATCTCTTTTTTATTTCAGAGCTGAATTACCAGGATCACCCAACAGTTTTGAGTGCCTCAGTTACTGGCAGCTCTGCTCACTAAGGGCCTGAGTGTCTCAAAACCTGACGGAACTCACAGTCCAAAAATCTAGCCTGAGGTTTCTCCTCATACAGAAATCAGACAGTCAGTGTTGGAAACCACTTTAAAAGCCTGGGCATCCTCAGCTTTTGATACACCACTATACAGGGCACAGCCGCAAACCTTCAGCAGAACATGTACTTGCAGCTCCTCTATCCATCTGTGGCTTTGCAAGGCAACGTACCCATCAAAATTAATTTTTCAAGGAGTCAATGCAGTGCTCATGCAAGATGCAAAGCTGGCGGGCTTTGGTTTTGGATTTCCTTTCGTATGAGCAGCACCTCCTTCCAGGGCAAAGCAGGCTCCCTCTGACTCTCTGCCAGCACGTCTCAGCAGCGGCCTTGAAGACTTAATCCTAAAATTGTGGGGCTGTTCAGTGCCTTTCACTATTGATTCAATCGCTGGTCTGTCTGCTCTGGCATCCAGTGAGGATGCCAAGTGAAGTGGTGGTTTCTGTGATGCACACACCTGACCACCAGGAACTGGACCAAGACCACCAACTTATTTCACGTTGGTTACCGAACCACCACTTGGAGGTTTGCAGCTTTCTGTCACTACCAGCCTGGACAGGATTCAAACCAACAACCTCAAGGATAAACGATCCCTACTCCTGCTACATCCCGCCTTCTCTATATTTTAATGAGCAAGCAGGACAGGCTCCTGTTACAGATTGATTTTAAAGAAGCATTTTTGCTTTTCTGGACTTCAGCCCAAAATCCCACTTGGAGTAACTCACACTCATGTCAGCAGAACACCACCAGCCAAATATATACCATTTTTATACATATATTCCCCCCCCCCCCCCCCT
>BJBW01013379.1:4818-25016 GCA_004320125.1 Scolopax mira | reverse complement strand
TCCCTTCCAACCCAAACCATTCTATGATTCTGTGAATTACATGAAAACCTGTTCTATGCTTTTATGATAATATCTGCTACACATTTTGGTGATCTACTGCTATACCTTAGCTTTTATGTTTAAGCAGATGACATGTTATGGAGCACGTTATCTAGATTTGTTTACACTCAGCTGAGTTATTGCTAACAAGAAGTTTTTGTCACGCATCATAGGACTACAGTTCCTTTTGATGGCAATGTGGTACCATTACGGTACAACCAGAACTAAACATTTTCCTCCAATGGATAGATTGATGTTTTGAGGGAACCCTGTGACCCCTGCCTGCAGCAGCAGAAGACACTGATATGAAAAACACAGGATCCAAGAAATGACTCAAAAAAAAAAAGTCTATTCACCCTTTAGAGAACTGTCCCTTTCCATTTTCAACAAGATAGCAAATCAAATTTAATTCAAATCAAAGTTTTTTCAATACACTTGTGGCTGTTCAGGAAATTATGCTGGAGAGGAGAAGGGCTTGAGAATTTTGGGACAGGGAAGCATCTTGTTTGGGATTGAAACAAAAAGCAAGGAGCTGCAAGACTTGGATGAAACACACAGTTTGGTGACAAATGACTGAAACACCACCTGCTGAGCAGTACCCTGGAGCAGAGACCTGCTCTGGCTCATACCACATGTGGGTTGGCAGGACCTGGCCGGGGCCATCCCTCCACTCCCACTACCAGCTTTTTCTCCTGCAGCAGGCAACAAGGGTGCTCACCCCACCAGTGTGACACCAGACCACCTCACCCGCTCCTCCTGTGTTTAGTCTCTGTCTCTGGAAAATAATCCACCAAAGCTGCAGCAATTGCAGCTGTTACAGGAGCCAGAGAGACCTCTTTAGAAGCCACAAGGTGCAGAGCAACATCGTCACTTCCCTCCCTCTTAATTTATTTCAGATGGATTCTCTCGTGACCAGCTCTCCATTGATAGCTCTGTGATTTCAGAAGGAAACCACTCTCCTCCACTGGTCCCAACCAGCACAACTGAAAAATAGCCTTTCCCTTGTAAGTTCATTATAGGAGAAAGCTGTTGGCTGCTTAACTCCTTCCTCGGGCAACCTACACAAGAGGCTTGGCCACAGAAGTCCCCCGTGCAGTCAGTCTCACTTTGGAAGCAGATAACAATAGCAGAGAGGTAAATCAGGGGATTTTTCTTTCAAACCCAAACAAGATGCTTCCCTGTCCCAAAATTCTCCAGCACAGGGGAATGTTGTCCTCACTGCTCAGCGGAGCTGTTAAGCTCATAGCCACCAGCCTTTACTATTTCTTTCCAGACCCTCTGGCCAGAAACACTTGTGATCTTAAAATATCGGTGCCTATAGCAGTTAACTCTTACACGATCCTAGCTTCTTGCTCATTGTACACACCAGAGCTTACACAAACACTCACGACTCCAGCCCTTGAGGTCCTTTTGCACCATGCATTTTTCAGACACAGGCAGTTTTAATATTGGCTGTTTCTAGGTTGCCAAAGCAGCAGTAAATCCTGATCCACAGATTCTTCGAACTACCAGCATGTGATTTTTTTATTACCAGGTACCTGCTAAAGGCTGCCTGTGTTGATATTTTACTGACAGCAGAACACTTCATACCCTGTTATTATCTGAAACCACTTGGAAAAATAACACGTAAGACATCCTGAAGATGGAAGCTTCCATCAACGATGCTAACATTTCAGGATGTAATCTAGGACACCATTCACAGTCAGACCACCTATGCTAGTTTAGAACAACCTCAATTAATCATATCACTGGTAGCTGGAGTACCATCCGACAGGTAATGATGCTTTTTATAAACAGACAGTACGAACAGTATCATTATGACCATCCAAATGGCATAATGCTTTTGTCTATAATGTGTTCACAATTTCTTACTGTCACTTCTCAGCTTGTTACACGAGCTGTAATCCTAATTTTCTTGCAGCATCCCCAGTAAAATTGTCATATCCAAGTGCAATTTGCAATAAGCCCATTTTAAATCCTCTTCATCTGACTGGGATGTCTTTCCCAGTTCCAGTAGTAGCATCCTTAATTCATTCTGCTATTCCACAGTGAGGAAAACAGGCTGCTTCACAGGTAGCAAGCAATTTTGCACTGCTTCACAAGCTGAGTCCTTAGAAAGACAAAGGTAAGCTTAAGCTGAAACGTGTGTCAAAAAAGTGATGTCAATGCTTTTCCCCCCCACACACTGTTTATAGTGCTTCCAAAATACTGAAACTTAATTTTTCTCCTTTTGTTCTCTCCCATGTAGCAAACATTAATCCCTCCCTTCCCCACCTAGCCCCTCGCTGTGAGCAGAGATGAAATAAACAGCTGGGCTACTCTTGCCAAGAGCAATTTTGCTTCCCAGCAGTGCCAAAACCCCCATTGTCTGCACCCTGGCATCGGCCGCTTCAGCACGGCCTCAGGAACAGGATTTGCACAGCCAGCAGCAGAAAGAACTTGGCTTTTCCTATGTCTGACCAAAATAATGGCTATTTAAAAATATCCCTGGCAAGGGAATGGCAGAGAGTACCTTAAAATATACATCAAGCTACTTAAAACCTGCAGGGACTCAGCAAGACATCAGAGGAGAGCGTGTTAGTGTCACAGACAGCAAAGGGGGTCATTGTTAGAGCCACGTGGAAAGAAAAGTACCTCCTTTGAAAAGGGGAGTTGGAAACAGAGTTTAGTTTCGAGGGGTTTTTTGCTTGGTTTGAGGTTTGGATTTTCTTTTTTTAACCTCCTCTGTGGAAGGGGGGAGGCAGCCAAGCGCCAGGACTGTGCTGCCAGGCAGCTCAAGGAGGAAAAAATCGCCTTGCCCAGCAGCAGAGGGCTTTGGAAGCAGATGTTGGGGCAGTCCTGAGGCAGCCAGAAGAAGAAAAGCAATGAGAGATCAGGTAGGCATCCATTGGAAACCCATTTGGGTTCCCTTAGTCCCTTGATGTCAAACTGAGCCCCTGAAACATTTCAGTGTCAACACAAGAGGGGTATTTCTGCCCCCCATCAGAATTAACACTCGCCTGGAGTGCTTCTCATTGATAAGGTCTCCCCTCAGCCTTCTCTTCTCCAGGCTAAAGAGCCCCAGCTCTCTCAGCCTTTCCCCATCAGGGAGATGCTCCAATCCCTCCAGCATCTCTGTTGCCCTACGCTGGACTCTCTCCAGTAGTTCCCTGTCTCTCTTGAACTGGGGAGCCCAGAACTGGACCCAGTATATTCCAGTTGTGGTCTCCCCAGTGGGGAGCAGAGGGGGAGAACGACCTCCCTCCACCCAACGGCCACACTCTCCCCTACACAGTACAAGATCCCATTGGCCTCTTGGCCACAAGGGCCCATTGCTGGCTCATGGAGAATTTACTCTCCACCAGGACCCCCAGATCCTTCTCCTCAGCAGTGCTTTCAGCAGGACCACCCCTAACCTCTATTGGTGCCTGGGGTTCTTCCTCCCCAGTGCAGGACCCTACACTTGCCCATGTTTAACCTCATGAGGTTCTTCTCTGCCCAGCTCTCCAGCCTGTCCAGGTCATGCTGGCAGCACAGCCCTCTGGTGTTTCAGCATCTGCTGTGCTCATCGCTGGGATGGTACCAGCATCAGGAAAACAGGAAGCAGCTTGGGGAACGTGGGTCTGTATTTTGGGTCATGAAGCAGGAAAAAAGAGCTCCTTGAGGGAAACAGCACACATGATGTTCTTATGTAGCACATAGAGCTTTGTCCAACTTTGAGCCTTTCAAGATGCAGCATTGTCCTACACCCCCCTCCACCACCACCAAGGCTGCTTCATCTCTCTGCTGGTACCTTAGCCTGATCATCTGCCCATCCTCTACCTCCTTAGAACTGAATCACTGTGAACACGAGAAGATGACAAACAAGCTTGTTATCGATGCCTTTTGACGTTGCTCCATTTGTTATTGATGGGGTGTATGAACGATGGCCTGCTGTATATTTCCTCTGATGCAAAGTGCTAATACCAATTATTAAAAATAGTCTGAGGCACGAAATATGGGGCATAAAAGCACTTGCCCATGAGCCATGGGCACATGGTTATGATACAGCTACATGCAAGCTGCATCCTTGATCAACAGCTCCGAAGGCTGGCACTGGCTGCTTGAACAAGCAATAACACTTGCTGTCCCACTGAAACGTCAATTGCATGGCCTGAACCAGAAGCAAAAGGTCTCATATCCTCTCACCACACACTGTAGGTGGGACATTCTGTAGCCCATCAGCTCCCATCCCCACACCACCCCAGCTGACTGCCTCACATGGCACACGAGAGGGAGTGACAATGGTTAATTATTCAGCTTCAGCTACTTCCCTCCCAGAAAAGAGGAATCCCTGGGTCTGGAGAACACACTCCAAGCGGGAGCAGGACCTGATCCTCTCTGTGCTGTAGGAAGCCCTCAGACCCCGGCCACTGACTCTGCTCAGGCATTTCAAGTCCTCTATTCAGCGTGGTGAGTCCAAGGTACCTGACAGACAGTTTGCTGTTCTGTTTTAGGACCTGTTTTCATGCAGGCAGAAGATGCACAAATCCTGCAGTTTAGCTTTTGCCACCTTCTGTCCTCCAGGGCAATGTACTATCACTTCCACCCCCATCAGCACAGGCACAGCCCCCATTTTGCATCCAGGACCATATATTTCCATTCCCCAGGGGCCCCTAGGACTGGAACCCCATCATGGGAAGAAGGAATAAAACAGACATGCTGTTGGAAATCCATGACACAGACCATTACAGCAAAAAGACAGGTTATTGAACTCAGTGTCTTAAATTTGGATCACTGAGAGCCACACAACAGTGTGCCAGCAGCTGTACACCATAGAGATGGAGGGCCCTGTCCCATTATTTATAAGTCCAGAATCAGCAAGAAGCACGAGGTGGAGGAGAGCCACAGACCAGTCCAACATGCCTTGAAGTGCACTGCCTCAAAAAGAGCCTGAGATGAGGGACACCAAAGCCAAGCTTGCAGCAGCCCCACGAGCTTCATGGCAGTGCAACTCTAGCCTCATGAGACAAAGAAGCTCCATCGTGAGATGGAGATGTTTTGGCAAGCATCCCTTGGCTATACAGAAAACAGTTCTCAAAACTGCATGCCCAGAACAGAGATTTCCCTCCCTCTCTCCTCCACCTCCCTCTTTCTGAGGATGGCAGACGTGGAGCAAACGCTGGGTTTATTCATCCCTTCTCCATTGATTGCAGCGTGCGTCACCGACTGCACGAGTGTGGGAGGTGCAAGCGTGCCTCACAGTCAAATCACCAGCCTTTCAGCTTAATAACACCTCAGGGGGGTGGGGGCTCTCTTACCCTTTTCAAAATAAAAACAGGAGAGGAAATAAATGTTCCAGCAATATAAACCGAAAAGAAGAAAAAAGGAAAAAAAAAAAAAACAACCAAAAAACCAAAACCTCTCCAGTGAAGGAGAAAACAACACCTGGAAAATAAAAACATCTCATTTTGTTTTGTATGAAGCAGAAGAGAGAAGATGTCAAGGATGGATGGCGTAGGGTAAGGACCCTGGGCCACAGATGCCGAGCAGCAGCAGAGGACAAGGCGGCTGGGGGTTGCACCAGCCCCAGGGAAGGTCAGTTCCACTGAGGGTGGACAGCACAGAGTACCAGCCACCGAATCCCAAAAAGCTGGGCAAGATGGCACTTTAAAAAATGAACATGCCACTTGGTCAGTGCTGATCATTTCCACAAGCACCTGTGAATTTTAGGAGCTCTTTTTTTTCACAAGGAAAGTTTGAAGGTTCCAGATGTGCCTCTAGATAAAGCTTGAACCCAGAGCCAGGCAGCCCCCATGGGCTCAGCCTCTGCAAACCCAACTCCCCAGTCCCGAGAGCCACCACCAGTGGGTCCTACCACCAGCTCCTGGGGGCCCCTCGAGAGGCAGGCTTTCCACCACGTACCTGCAGATTGCTCTCTGATGGTTTTTCCCCTGGAGGGCTGACACAATAACCCAGGATTGCTGACCAGGCAGACATATACCGAGGCTTTGGGTGGAGAGAAGGCATTTTGTTTGCTCAGTGGCTGCAAGCAGTCCCAGAAGATCCACAACAATCCATGGACATGATGTCTATACAGGCTGCTGGGGAGATCCCACAAACCAGGGGGCTTGCAAAACCCAAGACCTTCCTATACAAGAAAAACCACAACAGTGAGATCAGCCATTCACCTTGTGATGAAGACCCCAAAAATGCAAGTGCTTAGCACACACAGGAGGAGGAATACAGAGGGCAGTGACAGCAGACATCTCCTATAGGGAAAGGGAATCTGGCTTCCAGATACACAGGAAGGTTCCTTTATAGTGGGGTATGAAGGACCTTTTCTAGACAAGGAAGTACAGAGATTTTGGAACTGAGTGGCATTAAGAAGCCATGTATGCCTTGTGGGCCAATGGCATCTTGGGGAGCATCAAGAAGAACATGGCCAGCACATTGAGGGAGGCCATCCCACCCCTCTACTCTGCCCTGGAGAGGCCCCATCTGGAGGCACTGGGTCCAGTTCTGGGCTCCCCAGTTCCAGAAGGACTGGGAACTGCTGGAGAGGGTACAACAAAGGGCCACAAAGATGAGGGGCCTGGAGCATCTCTCTTATCACTCAGGCAGGGGGTTTGGACTAGATGATTGCCATATCATTTCCATATCCAATCCAACCCCATATGATTCTATGATTCTAAAAGGAGAAGCACAACCTAGAACAGACCCATGTCCCCAGCTGGGAAGCCAGGAAAGTAGGAAGGAGCCTGTTCATGCCACGTTCTATTGAACTTTCCCAGAGGGCCACCAAACCCACCCCAGAGAGGAGCTGTATCCTGAAAACAGGTCTCGAGGTTGGCTCAGGACCCACAGGATGCTGCTGGTCACCGATTCCTCCACCACAAGCTGCCCATGGTGAGGAGCCCACCCTCCAGCAGGTAGATGATGTTTTCCTGCACGCGTCCCCATCTGTAACGAGACATTACTCCCAGGCTGGGGAATAAAATAAGAATAATATCGGCATTAGTCATGTTTTAAATGCCTACCTTTCAGAGCAGCACGGGATTTGATAGAACAATCTTCCAATAGACAGGCAAGAAGCTTTCATTGAGGGACACAGCCCCGTTGGCAAATTACAGCTTGCTGCTCTTTGTGCTGCCACGCTGAATGGTGCTGTCATGGGGGGGGTGTGTGTGTGTGTGTGAAGCTTGGAGTGAGGTGGGGGAGGAGTCCTCAGCCCCTCAGAAATAGATTTGGAGCAAAACAGCAGGTTTGGGGAGTTTTACAAACTCCAGCTGCCACCATTTCTCTGGCTCTTGATGCAAGGTCCTACCTGACACACAAGGGCTTCCCCTTCCTGCGTTGTTTGACTCCACCATCTCCAAGTGGGTGCATTCCCCTGCCCAGACAAACCCTGCACCCCTGAAAAAGAACATGAGCCATTTCAGAAGAATAAACCTTTTTTTCTTCTTCTTTTTCTCCCCCCCCCCTTGGAAGCAGGCCCCAAACTGCTGTGAGCAAGGAAGGTCGCAGCCTTCTGCAAGCATCATGCTTGGGATGCCTTAGCAGAAGGTGCTGGGAATTTTGCAAGGAAGTCAGTTAAACTGGGAGGGTGAAGCTTTGCCTCAAAACGATTCACTTGCACATCTGTTTCGATGGTCACTGACAAAAAGCAACAACCCACTTGCTGGGAAAGCAGCCTTTTCTGTAAGCTCAAGGAGATGATGGAGGGGAAATCTGGTTCCCAGTCAGATGCTCTTAACCAATTTCAGCAGTGGTGAGACACAAGAGAAGAAGAGAATAGCAGTTTTGCACAGTGGTGTGGCAATGTTCCTCAGAACCTCCTGCCAATTTGAGAAAGGCTTCTGTGATAGATTAACAGGTAAGAGGGGGGAAGAGAAGACCCCCCCATCCTGCACGCTGACCCACCAGGGCTAAGGGTGTTTCAGTCTTGGTGGCTTCCAGTCCCATGTCAATGCAGACAGGCAAGTGGTCAGCCAGCTCCACAGCCTTCAGATGGAGGATGCAAAGGCTTCCAGCTCTGTTAAAAAACACAGATAGCCACCAGAAAGGTAAAAACCCACCAGGTGCTCTTGCCCAGAGGCTTCTCATACCAAAAAAAAAAAAAAAAAAAGTAGAAAAAAGTAAAAAGGGAAGGGAAATAGGTACATAAGGATGCTGAAGTTCACCTGGCTTCACACGGTCCTCAGTCACAGATGAGCCATGAGCAAGCCTGAACGTCTGTGCAACAAGGGGTTAAGGTTTTTGGGGCCTCTGAACACCCAAGAGAGGAATTAAAGCAACCCTCTCTTCACTGGCTGGACCCACAAGCTCATGGTGTGACTCAGTTTCCTTCCATACGTTCCATGGCCCCTTGTGCCCCTCCGAAGAGGCTAAAAGCTCCATTTCCCCTTGGCAGCGCTGTGCCTGCTGCAACACCAGCAAGAAAATTTTGGAACAGCAAAAACACAATCCTCCCTCCCCTTTTCTTTTGCATCGAGGGAGAGAACGAATTGGGAAAAGAAACAGCAGATTGATGTGACAGGGCTTTCAGCAAGAGGGACGATATGCCCTGCACACCTCTCCCCCGTCTCTCCAGGGAACGCAGACCTGACTGACCCTGGTCCCTGCTGCAAAGAGGAGCTGGGAGAACAACAACTTCCCCTTTCAACTAAATCAAGGTTAAAAAAAAAAAATAAAAAAAGGATTCTGCACGTTTCTGAGCATGAGACTCCCATACAAATGGTCCCCATGATGTTTAAACCATTTGGGCTCCTTCCTTATGCTGTTTCTAAGTTTGAAGAATGCCTGCTGGGTATGATTAATATTCCTCCTCCTACACTTACCCATTACTCCTGACAGCAAAAATTAAAGCGGGAGCTTCTCTTCATTCAACCCCAACCCACAGGAATGTGGTTACATGGGGAAAGTTGCTAATTAAAAAAAAAAAAAAAGGAAGGTTTGTAGATCTGCTGCATTCACAGCCAGGAGAGGTGTAGCTCTCATTCAGCATCCCTGATGGATGAAAGATCCCCCACCTCCTCCCGACAGGATGCTCGGCACGAGGGCTGCTCAGCTTAGGGAGGAAGCTGCCGCACACAGAACCTCAGCTCAGGTGTCTCTCTCGGCAGGGATGCCTGTGGGATCGCCGCAGCCTTTCTTGCACCAGGCAGTGTTGCTATGGGCACTGCTGCCTAGGAGCAGCCAACAAGATGGGGAGCAGAGAGGGAGCCATCCCAGAGCCTTCAAAATTCAGCTTCTTATTATGCTGCACGTGTTTCTCCCCTCATCTTCCCTCCTTCTGCATGTTTCAAGTTGCCTTTCGCCACTGAATAAAGTTTTATCTTTAATCGGAGTGCTGTCAGCAGATGTGTTAACTCCTGTATTGAACCAGATGTTTAACAACAGGTGGGGGCAGAGGGCATGGCAGCTCAATAAATCATTGCTCCAAGCAATCCTGAAGCACCCCAGCTCTCTGCATACAGCCCTGTATCACAGAATCCCATGGGGTTGGAAGGGACCTCTGGAGATCACCTAGTCCAACCCCCTGCCAGAGCAGGGCCACCCAGAGCAGGTCCCACAGGAACGTGTCCAGGTGGGGTTTGAATGTCTCCAGAGAAGGACCCTCCACCAGCCTCTTCCAGGGTTCTGCCACCTTCACAGGAAAGAAGTTCCTCCTCATGTTGAGGTGGAGCTTCTTCTAGTCAAGTTTGTGGCCTGTAGGTGACATCCAATAGGATAAGCATGGAAAACGCTTATGAGGGCGCTTATGAGGGGAGAATCCTCTCATGAGCCATGGCAGGGTGTTTTCCCCATGACCTACTACTTTGATCTGTATTACCCTTCTGATACGTGCTGCTGGTAGGAACAAAACCACCATGATTTACTACAGAAGCAGAAACCATGCTGACCACCGAGTGACACCTGCAAAGGAAGAGTGTGTCCAAAGCACAGCCATCACACTGGCAGGAGATGCTTCAGCCCTGCCATATTTCTATGGAAGCATGGTGATAACCTGTCTCTGAGCAGGGATGGAGACAGAGGAGTGGTGCTGGACTGCAGCCTCACTGATGCAAGAGCATATTTTGTAATCCTGCCCAGGTTTCCAGAGGGAGACTTATTCTCTGCTGGTCTTTACACAGCACTACCATGAAAGCCTTTTCTAACACAAGAGTGTGGGGAGGGTAGAACAAGAACACTGTTTTCCATCTCAAGAGAGACCCAAACTTTCATCCACATGAAGGATGGCAGAGCAGGGCATTCCTAACCTCCAAGCACAAATCCCAGAAGGTAGGGTAGCCACCAGAGTCCAGCCCACCCCATGGGAAAACAGCAGAGTCCTGAGAACTTCATACGTTCCACATCAAACACAGGCAATAACTTTCAAAGACATTTCAAGGTTGCACAACTTCCTAAGCTAGTGTTAAAAGTACCAAACAGCTCCAGAACTCAGCATGGACCTGAGTAAAGCAGGTCACTATGCTCTGCTGATATCAAAAGTTAAGCCCAAGGAAGCCTGAGGGATTAGCCAGAGCGATCCATAACTTGGCCTGTTGCGAAGACCCATGTCTTGCAGAATGAGCTCCTTCAGACTCTGCTTGACTCTCCAACTCTGCAGAGGTTGTGTTAACTCTCCTCACACTGTATTGGCTACATCCCAATACAGTGAAGTAAATGAGAAAGTACCAGGTTCATCGTTGGGATAGCTACTGCAAGTGGACAAGCAGTTGGATCCAAGCGCAGCATCCTAGGCTTATTTTTGTGCCTTTTTCATTTTGCCTGTGGGTTGTATGAATCCAGGGGAATCCAGGAAAGGCAAGCCTCTTTCCCTTTCAAGAAGGGAAAGGCCTCAAGACCTTCTTTCCCTTGAAACAGGCAACTTCCAGCTGAGAAAACAATTGAAGGCACCTGGGCCCACCAGCATCCCACAGGCATTGGGGGTCTAGACACCATCCATCCCAAACTCAGCAGGGTCATACCCCAACTTTTGGCCCACCAAGGACCCTTTCACATCTTTACACTGGAAGAAGCTTGGGTGGAAAGATAACTACACATTGCTCCCTCCAAGAAATGCCTCATGCCCGAGCTGAGGGCTTACTCCTACATGGCTCAGCATCCTGACACCTGATCCCAGGTAACCCCACCTGCTGCAAGCAGGGATCCCCAAGCCACAGCCATCAGATCCCTACAGAATTGGTACCCTATCAACTTTGCCCTGCTAATTTTTGGCTGGGGATAGTGGTTTGCCTTTCCTTTATCCTCCTTGCAAAAAAGGGGTGGGCAAGTCACTATTTCCCCTGTACTTCACCACCTGGCTGGACTACGGCAGATCACTAATACCAGAGGGCAGAGTTTAGCTTTGATTCTGGAAAGCTTCAAGGCACATTGTGCTGGAGCCAGAGAGCTCCTTAGGAAACAAAAAAGCAACGAGAAGCATTTTAATTGCCTCCATGGTCCATACCACAAGGCACAGCCTCCCTAAGGAGAAAGAACAGGGCAAGCATGGCAAGACCACGACTGGGCTGGGAAGGAGAGGCTCTGGCTCCATCTGGCAGTGAAGAACAACTGCATTCCTCTTTAACAAGGATAACGAGCAAAATGGAATCAAATAAGTCTGGTTCTGGTGACATTTGTCTAAGTACACAAAAATCAGTATAAGCTAAAGCAAGACAAGTTGTTTGAACTCTGTGGGCAGGATATTTTTTTCCCCCCAAAAAATTAGTTTTTCATGATGTATTTCAATTTTTTCCCTCTGTTACTGATCGGTTCAAAGGACATGTGGGACAGATTCAACTCAACAGTTTGTAAACAGCTGACGTGGGAGGGAGAGGGCACTTAAGTTATTGGAATTGTTTTCATTCAAAAAATTTTGTAAATTAATTCCTCCCCCAACTGCCTGCTATAAACACCACATAGCCATGTTCCTCCTCTTCAAATGGATCATGCAGACAGATGTGCCTTCTGTTCTTTCACAAACATCAAGGCTGCCTCACTCGCTGTGTAAATGTCAAGGTGCTAATTAGTTGTAACAGGAGTCAGGCGAGGACAAGTTACAGCAGAGGGAACACAACAGAAACGGCACAGCAGCATGGAGGAGTCACTGCTGGTTTTTAAATAGCCCCTCCACAGCCTCTAAGGAATGAGATGGGCAGTGCAGCCCATTGCAAGGACCAGCTGGTCCCTGAAGTGCCAGCGGGAATGGGAGCAGGTCTCTGGGGCTCTGCCCACCTCATGTGGGCAGGAGGTACCCCTTCCTTCCCCATGGGGACCACCCCCAGACTCACACGCTGTAAGCAAGGAAAAAGGGGAGCATGGACAAGAGACTCCTACACCAATCTACCATGCAGCCTGAGCTTCTAATATCTACTCTTGCAATAAATATTGGTCCCTTTTTTTCCAGGGTAGCACCAGCAAGTCAGATGCTTCCATCTCACTCCTTGGCAGCTTCAACTTCAACCATCACATCTCCATCAATAATTTACAATTTCCATTCGTCCCTTTGCACTTGGTAATATTTTAAGCCTCAGGACAGAGATGTCACTTAAGTCCTCTTTGTTTAGACAGTGCCCGTTGACCATTTAATTGCATAGAAATTACCATGTAGCAGCGAGGTAATTACATGGTACATGCAGTTTCATTGCAAGTGAATATTCCTCTCTTCCTACCTGTGATGCAGCCCGTGTGGCAACTCCCCCGGGTTCTACCATGTGTGACTGCAGTCATTTATTACAGCCCATAATTATCAAGCCGTTACAGGGTGTCTACCTGCTGTGCCACAAATTACCATCCAGGAAACAAGTGGAAGCAGAGGTGGCATCAGAAAGGTGCTGACTTACAGAGTAATGGCCCTGCACAACAGCACCCATCCCTGGTTTCTCCCCGTTGTAGCTGTAGAGGAGAGGTAGGTGATGGATGGAGGAGGTTGGCAGTGGATAGAAAGGCCCTGCTGAATCTGACAAGTGCTTCCGGGTGTCAAATGGGAGACTCAAGGCATCTCAGCAGCAACCATCTCAATTTCCACCAAAATCAAGGAAAGCTTATAAGCCTCCTCCATACTCTCCATTCAGCCCTCACACCCAACCAAGGCAGGGTCACATCTGCTGGTACAGCCACACAGCGGGTGGCTCCTGCACACGTGGGGGCAGAAGGGACCCTTTTGGCGTGGCCACCCACTCCACAGCCCCAGGATCCCTGCTGGCCAGCTCAGACACAGCCTTCTACTTGCCATATCTTTGCTACAAGCAAACCAAGCAAGACCTGAGCAGCTCCACGGTGGCTGCCACCCTGCAGTCCCACCAAGGCTTTACCAGAGGATGCAGTGCAGCCCCACAGGGAGGCTCTGATCCCAATTACTCAGGTTAGTTCTTCACCCGACGCAGAATAATCCACCACAACCAGAACGTAGCTCCCTTTCCACCAGGCGTCAGAGATCTTCTTTCACAGACTGACTGGTAGGAGTGAGAAGTAATTAAATGTTATTTCACATTATTTATTGCTTCCCCTGCCTCTGTCAGCAGCTGTCTCCTGGCTTGTGCTCATATTTGGAGCTTGCTGAAAGCATCCCTGAGTTGCCCTTTCTGCTCTTCGGCAAGCTGACTTTCCCAAGGACTGCCTTTTGCACTTCCCTGCAGGAAACGAAGAAAGAGCTGCCTCCTCCGCCAGCTCATAATCCTTTACTCAAACATACAGATTATTTAAACATAAGCAGGGATTTCATACTGGGTTTGGGAATGCAAGCGACTCAAGAGTATTAAATTTCACCGTTTTATCTTTAGCATGCTAAGTCCTAACACCCTGCCACACAGAAATAGAGCATCAGTGCTGAGCACTGGAGGAGCAATTGCTCTTCCAGCCCAGAAAGAGAGCTCCACACCTTCTGTTGAGTGGGAAAATGCAGTCATCACAAGCCAACAAATGCTGCCCACCTCCTGGAAGCAAAGCTGGGAGCATCCAGAGGATCCTTTTCTGCTGCAGCTACAGTTAGCAATAGGAGCTCAGCTTTTGGAGAAAGGCAACAATGGCCTTATTTCAGATCACGATGAACAATCCAGTGCCTTAACATCAGTGACCACCTAAGGCAGCTGAAGGGCTACTTGGGAGTAGAGACCAGCCGTTACCAGAAGATGGTGAAATGGGAGAAGCAGCAGCAGGGTGGGCTTCTGCCCACTCTAACTGTATTCTCTCCTTCTTCCCCATCCCATATCATGCCCACGTCTGCCCATCCTGGATGGGGGCTTGGGAGAGATCTCACGGACAGCTTCTCCCACCCTCCCCACCAGCTTGGCTCTGGGCTCCCTCTGTCCCAGGACATCAGCCAACCACCAATTCCAGATCTCTTCTCCTCCTGGTACACTTTATGCCAAATCCCTGGTTGCACAGCACTACAAAGACACCTCTTCAGCTCCAGAGAAACACCTCTGGCTTCTGAGGTTGTGCCATGGTGTCCAAAGGCTGAGCTTGCATTTTCCCTTCACCTTGGCCTGCAGCCTTTTCCTAGAAGTCTCCAGGAACCCAAGTCTCAGCCATGTCTGTCAGCAGGAAATAGCACAACGATCTGGAGTCTAGATTCCCAGTAAATGGGCTAATGGGAACACACAACAAAAAAAAAATAAAAGGAAGAGCACTGGGATATTTCCAATGTTAAAAGGTACAACAGCACATCGATACCTGGGATGGTGCTGAGTGGGACACTGTAGCTCTGCAAGGAGGACACAGGGAATCACACAGACCTACTGCAAGGGCAGGAAGGAAAAGGAGATGCTGCTGCCAGAGGCACATACTTAACCACCATCAAGACCAAGTCCTCCCAGTGACCCACACCAGCACGAGCTTGCTGGACTCCCACACTTTCCAGTGCCAGCCAAGCGAGCCAGTGCCACCTGCATCAGGAGAGTGGGATAGGGCACAGGGACAGTCCAACAACACTGCTAGAGCACAAAAACCCAACAACGTAGGGCTGCTGTCAAAGGCTGTCTGTGCAGAAGCTGAGGACCCCACTTACCTTTTCAATTTGCTGCCCGTTTGGTACTGCTGCAAGGGAGGCTTTGGCAATGGCTGCAGCTCTGGATGGAGATATGGGACACCAGCAGGTAGTGACACTAGCAAATGCTCACCAAGGAGCACACGCTTCACCCCCAGCCCCCTTGACTCTCTCACTTTTCCAGCAAACCCACATATCAGCCTGTCTTCACCTTCTTCCCCAACTGACCCTGTCTTTCCCAGAGACCTATTTTCCCCTTCTCTCAGCCTAAAAATTCCAACTCTTTGGAGTAAAGGACTCTTTACCTCGAGCACCAATCTTGCTTGTGTAGCTCCAGTAGCCTCCAGGAACACTAATAGCCCCTGCTGATACCACAGCTCTAGACCTTTGTGGTCTATAGCCCCATTGCTGCAAAAACTCCCCCTGCAGCCCTACCCTTCCTTTTAAAGCCTGCTATTCATTAGCAGCTTTAATTGGGCACCTGATTAGCCTGGTTAGGTAATGAGGCACCTCATTAACCCCTTCCAGGTAGTAAGAGAATGTGTTCACCCTTCTAGTTGGGATGAGAGGGTATTCCTTGCCCTCTTTTAAGCCTATCTCTGCCAGCACCAGAAGTCTCATCATGGAGGGATGGAAAGGTGCTCTGGCAGCTGTGGGTAGCTCCCAGGCCACCATGCATGATGGGCAAGTGCAAGCATGCCAGGGCAAGGGTGCAGGACACCACAGAGTACCCTACTCCTCAGGCCAGGGTGATGCCACCCAGCGCCCTGCAAGCGTACAGAAATTTCTCCATGTGCTGGGAAGGGGCACCGTGGAGTTCCAGGGCCATGGTGACATGGGGGGCCACGCATGGCTCCCCTAAACACACTTTGCCCCTGTGTGCCCTTGTCTCCATGTGCAAGGACGATGGCACGGCCCCGTGAGTGCGTGTGCGCGCCAAAATAATGAAGCTGTGTGGGAGGGAGGCTGGCTCTGACTCATCTACTGCTCCGAAACACCCTTCCCTCTGAAGGAATCAGCTTTTTCCTTTGCTCCTTGCTTTCAAGAGGGCTTTGAAAGGGTCCCCACCACCCCAAACCTGCAGTGTCTTACTGGGGATGTTGCAGGTGGTAAGAGCCCACATGCCCCATGGTGTAGCACAATTTTATAGTGAAAAGAAAGGAGAAGCACCAGGGCATCCCAGCACGCTGCTCGGTTGCCAGGCTGCTGAGCTGGGGCTGCTCTTGCAATATTTGGGGTTTTCTCCCCAAAACACCGCCTCTCTCCAAATGCCTGTAGTGACTTTGCTGGCCTCACTGCAATGCAGCCAGACAGGGTTTAGGTGCATCCCTGGGCAGTTCTGCCTCTCCTTGCAGATGTCCCGTGGATGTAATCCTCTCTGTGAAATAAGAGCTATGAAAAATTAACGTGACATTATGAAAATGTAAGATCTCACATCTTTGCCAGCGACCTCACCCCAGCCAAAGGAAACACTGGAGCCAATGCAGTCATGTATGCCTTCCAGTGTAGCTGTAACTACAACTGGTCAGTTGTACTTACATCTAGGTCAGGACATGGGTCCTGATGCAGAATATGCAGAGGTGGCTTTTGCAAAGACTTATGGTGAGTGTGATAAGGAAGTACGTGGTGCTCGACAGCAACAGCAAGGCTAAAAGAATCTGCAATGATGGGAAATTAACTGGACAGTGAACAAAATTAGCATTTAATTGGGAGGTAGAGGAGAGTCTCCATCAGTCTGAGAGCTTCCAATTCAGATAGAGCATCCTGCCACAAAAAAATATGTTGCCTGAGGTCCCTGGGGCATTATGAAGAAAGCTTGGTGGCTGAAGCAGCCTCACCTGGAGTTTCTACTGCACGCTGGTGTGTGCTGAGCTGCCTTCCTCCTTGCACATCACTGCCTTCCTCCCTGCACATCACTGCCATGCCAGGGAGCCTGTGTGGTCCCTGAGGAATGGGGTGTCACAGTGTTGCCCACTCCATCCTTGCTGCAGGGCAGGCGTCCATCTGTAGCCTGGCGTAACAGATGCAAAGTGAAATGGCCACCCTGCTTACTGTGCCCATCATTAAGCTCATCCCAGAGCTACTCTGCTCAAGCACCATCTTCTTCATTCCCCGTGAACCTCCTGCATTTGCTTTATAGAAAGGTCTTCACATAATTGGGCATGAAAACACTTAGTAAAAGGTCTCTTCGTATGTGCTGTCAATCCTTCTTTTTTGTATTTCTTCCCTCCTTTGATTCTACCCAATTAGCCTGTCACAGATAAGCTCTATTTCTTCTTCTAAAAGAGAGATAGTGCTTATTGTTGACTCCACGCTTGCCACCTGTATTTTCTCTGCTGGTGTCCCATCACTCCCCCTCTGCTCTCCTCCCCAGCTCCAATGGCTCTGTATCACGGTTGCACAGCTTGTTTACTGATCTCTGACTCTGAAAGTTGACGATGTGCTCAAAGAAACCCCCCTCCAGCCCCTCTCTCCATCCATTACTGCCTGCTAACTTCACTGCTCTCACTTTTGGCACTGCAGTATGACAGCAATCCCATAATATGGTCATTTTCATACAACTTCAAACCGAGCATCTTTATTAGCAGGTGCTAAATTGCTGCTCCAGCTGCTGAATGGTAACAATTAACTCAATTAACATCTAAACAGATGTAATTTTTGAGGAAACGAACAACATTAATAACCACCGAAAGGGGAAAAAGGCTGCAATTACAAACGTGGAAAAAAAAAAAAATCATGCACAGCTACAGAGACAGGCATGTGCTGTTTCCAGCGTCCCCTGGAGAGCTGTTAGAGCACAGCCCTCTCTCGGAGGCCTGGCAGTACGTGCAGCTCATAATGTGCATCCCACTTGCTGCCACGGTTGAGACTGGGTCGTGCCTGCAAGGGACGGGCTTGGTTTGGGCTTCCTTTGTCACCCAGGGTCCCCACGCACGTTGCAAGTAGGAGTCCCTTCCAGCAGAAGCAGAACTTTGCCAAAACAGCTCAGCGAGCCACGTCCCAAATGGTCTCCTCGAAAAAAAAACCCACCAGAGGTAGCTTAGCAATAAAGTTTCCTTGCAGCTCCCCGCTCCCCAGCTGTTGGTAGGATGTGATGAGGAGGTACTGAACCTGCAGATGTGCTGCGTGAGGCACCGAATCATGGCAATCTGTCACTGAACAATCACTTTCCACCATATATAACACAAACATCCCCATGGTCTTTCACTGCCCGCTCCATCTGACCACCCTGGAGACAACCTTACCAGTGCTAACGCCACGCAGATGAAGAATGACACCTAACCTCATCAGCACACCAGCTTCATCCTGGTGGAGTTGCAGCCTCTCCTACAGAAGAGGCATTCATTAAAAAAACAAAAACAAAACCAAAAAAACCCAAACAGACAAAAGCTACAAAGACAAAAATATTGCTCCAGCTCCAGCTCGGTGACCTGTGGTTACCAGAAGTGACCTCCTGCCTGAGCTCCATGTAGCACACAGAGACATCTAATGGCAGAAGAACATCACTGCGAATGATGCAACTTAAAAAAAGTGCTAACTGCACCTGTGGGAGCTGGTGAAAAATGTGAATTCCCAGCCTGAGCTGTGTCTGGGACTTTGCCCATGCTCTTCCAGCTTGCAGGTCTTGTGAGTGTTTGCAGGGTGAGACTTTGCTGCCCCAAACCTTCACGGAAGGGAAGATTTTTATTTTTTTTTTCCAACCTGCCTTTATTTTTAGGTCCACACCTACTCCTTGCAAACTCTGGTCTTCAAACTGCTATCCTGGTCTGTTTCAGTTATCACCATGCATTTTGCACTGGGAAAAACTTTTCTTGTGTCCAGTGAGAGCTCAGGAAGCTCAGCAGACAGGATTGTTTACATACATTTACATTTCACGAGGGAAGTCAGACTCCAAATTCATGTTTTGCTCAGGATCCATTCCACTAGGGATCCGTTCCCATTTCCACATTCATTTTTGTTGCATTCGAGAGGAAAACAAAATGTGCCAGGAACAACCGAGGACATAAGGACATACCCTTTTTGTTGCAGCCAATTCTCAAAATTTTGTAATTACCGTTTAGATCAGGGGTTTCTAAAGAGAGCAAAATCTGAGTTCCCTTGAAAGGAAAGACTGTGGCGTGTTGCTCAGCTAGCAATAGCTTGAGTTTGGCTTTCTCAAAACAGGACTTTGTCCCATTCATACCTCCCCAAGAAAAGCTTCCACTTCAACTAAACAGTATCTTTTTCAAGGGGAAGTGACTTCACTGAAAAAAGTTTGGGGCTAATTATACACAAAGGAGGTAGATGGGGAGTTTACCTCTGTGTTTTTTTCAGTGTGAATACAATCTCTGGAACGACACATTCGGTCACGAAGCTGGTTGTTGACAATGCTTACCCACTGCTCACCACCATCCTCTCTTTTAATTTGCTGTAATTATGAGGCCTACTGGCAACAAAGCGAGATACGTGGAGATAAAAATGCTCACTTCGTGGGGTTTGGCAAGGCAATGGTTTAACCCAGGATTTGCTCTGGAAAAGGCAGCTAAAAGAGATTCAAGACTTCCCAGAGGCACAGGGGAACATCAGTCTCCGTTTAATCTTTATTTAGTCTCCCATTCAGCTTAAGTGTTATGGACTGGACTGGCTATTTGCAAAGTTCACAGACAGGCTGCCCTCCCCCAACAGCATCCTGGTACCAAGGGATGCTCCTTTGCTCTTCAGACACCATGCAGCACAAACATCCCTCGGTGTCTCTTCTCCAGGTATTTATTTCTTTTGTCCCCAGTGGCAGTGGGCCAGTAATTTGGGTAATGATACTTGTGCAGTTATTTATTGCCAATCAGTATTTGGTAGGGGTTTATCCAGCCATGGGCAGATCATCATTTCCTTCTGGCTGAGAAGATGGAGGCTTCCAACACCTTAACACTACTCCAGGATCACCATTTGATGGGCTGCTGACAGGGCAGTTTATAGATCCAGAGAATCATAGAATTGCCTAGGTTGTGTTCATACCTTGCAAATCAGGGCTGGTTGCTGCTAAGGCTTCCCAGGGCAAGCAGCCACCTTCCTCCGGCCACCAAGCCTGGCAAACCCCAGCACTGCCCATTTCCCCTCCCATTGGCATATTTACTAATGACCTGCAAAACCATTGCAAGATAAAAAAAGCTGCTGAAAGAAGGGACCTTAAAGATCATACAGTTCCAACCCTCCTGCCCTGGGCAGGGACACCTCCCCCCACACCAGGTTG
>BJBW01013376.1:357-33515 GCA_004320125.1 Scolopax mira | reverse complement strand
TTTCAAGACCCACCTGGATGCAGTCCTGAGTAACATGCTTTAGCTCTGGGCAATCCTGCTTCAGCAGGGGAGTTGGACTAGATGATCTCTATGGTCCCTTCCAACTCTAAAAAAATTCAGTGAGATTCAGGGGAGGGAGGAAGCTTACAGAAGGCTGTCTCTATCTGTAGTCTGTGTACTGCAGTATCCAGCAGCTGCCCTTGGGTAACAGCAGCAGCACCAGCTCAGAGTGTCTTTGGAAGAGCCTTCAAAGCCCCTTTGAAGGAGGATTCTTCCCCCTTAGCAAGTCAGCTGTCCCATCTGGCCATTGAGACAAGAGGTTGATTCCCGAGGGCAGTGCAGATCTGGCATACACCTGGGAGTGATGCGTCACTCCTGCTGCTGTTCCAAGGTCTTTATCTCCTCTCCCTGTCAAGTTCAGAAAAACAGATTCAGATAAGCATTACCTACACTGATAAGTAATAGTTATTTCTGTGAATAAAAGCTCAAGGGGCCCATAAAGATAAGCAATGTCCTACTGGGTAGATCAGTGGTCAGTGCAACCCAATGTTGTGTCTCCAGCAATGCATTAGAAGATGCTACTAAGACAACAAGAGTTTAGTCCTTTCCGTGAGTAATTTCCATGGTATTCCTCCAGCATTCCCAAATGACGTATCAGAACTATTAAAGACATGCCTTTCATTGCGTTTTACTTCAAATTTGTGGAACTTTTTACATAAATACTTTTGGGAAGTCACTTTTTGACTCTGTCATGCTGTCTGCTTCCACCCTTTCTTGTAGCAGCAAGTTCCACAGGTTCACAGCTGCTGTGAAAAGAAGTGCTTTTACCTGTTTTAAACTACCTCTATACTTGTCTAATTGAGTTTCCCTAGTTCTGGTATTGAGAGATTTGCTGAAAAAAAGCCTTGCATTTGGCTAATCCACCACCTTCCTGCTTTTTAAACCTTAGCTCTCCCTCTAGCCATGTCTTCTCACAGCTGAGGACGCCCATTTTGTGATATCTAAATAAATAAATGTGACACAGCTCAGTTTATTAAAGCTACACAGACCTATCAGCAAAAAATAAAACCATTTCCAGTCACAGGCTTATTCTGGTGCTGCAGAGATGGAAGCATAGTCAGGGTGAACGTGTAGTCACCTTGTATGTTCTCCTCTGCCTGCCCTGCGTGGCTCTGTGGCACACGGCCAGCCCATTGCACTTCTCTTAAATGCACTATTACAAGAATCTAAAAGTACCAGACTCAAACAAATCATTGTTGCTAGACTTTCTCTGGCAGTTCTTAAAAGCAGACACATTAAAGTGAAAAATGCAGACCAGCTATGCCTACTGCAGAAGTAAAGCCTCACTGAGCAGTAATAAGAGAGTGCTGTGTTTTTTAAGGCAGAAAGTCATGTGAAGTTTAATGGGACTTAACTATTTTCACTTCGATGTCCTAAAATTTCAGGGGATCAAGCTGACCCATAATACAAAGGAAGAGAAAGCAGTTAAGAGGCTTAACAGGTGTGACCGCTTGGAATAAAGTGTTAGAATTGTAGACCTACAGATAATTTGTCAGCAGAATATCACTAATTCCTCTCATCTTCTCCAACATAGGGCTACCCTGCAGCAGAGACCAGCTGTCGGTTCACTTCTGCCAGAGGCTGAAAGGCATCGGCAAGTGCTTGCTGCCATCAATACAGACTCAGTGCTGCTTCACCTGTAGTCAGCCCCGAATTCGTAAAAAAGCAAGGTATTGGGATCAGCGAGGCCTCAAACAACAAAATTACACTAAATCTAGAAGAAAATCGCCTCAAAGCCAAGAAAACAACCACCAAGCTGCTCAGCACTAGCTGGTTTTTTTATCTAGTTGCTTTGAGTTTACAGGTTTTACATTTCTTCCTGTTTTTTCTGTGAACCATCAAATATAAATGGAAATCTGTGATCAAAACTGGGAAAACACATCCCTTAGGGTTATCAGTGCTAATTTACTGCTTCAAATTGTCTCTCTAATAGTCCAAAATTTGTAACATAATTTGCGATGTACCAGCAGCTAGTTCTTCTTAGGTGTGCATAGACGCTAGAAACAAGCGTGCAAGAATTTTTTATATTTTTTTAAATGAATTTTTTACTTGTTCTTTCTTCCATCTCTTTCCTGAAACCCACTTGAAACAGCAGCACCACTTAGTCAAGAGTGCTGAGTGAAGACAGCGCAGCAGAAACTGTCCTGTGCTGTGAGGCAGATCCCTCTATGCTCACTCACTTTTCTGCTTTTAGGAATCAAGGTGAAGTGGTAATGTTTCTCTTAATTTTTTTCTCACTTCATAAATTTAAAAGCAAAGTTTTATAATAACTGACTGTGATCTGCAGGCTGAATTGAGATTGGGTTTTTCAAAAGAAAAAACGTTCATTTTGGTACTTGACTAAACCTCTTAAAAATACCTCAGCAATAACCTGTCCTGGCCAATTTTCTTCTGCTACAAATATCTTACTATAATCTGAAAGCCCCACTAAATATGGAACATTAATTTCCCAAATATGTTTTACAGAACATTTCTTGGTACCATGAAAGCAAAGCTGTTTTGCATCTACCACCTAAATAGATTTTAATTCACACCAATGTTGAGTGATTAAACTGGATCGTTTAATCCAGTATATCCCAGTAGAGCCCACATCCATGTGAGTATTCCATCACCTCACTCCCAGCAAAGCTTTCCCCCAGTGCAAATCCTTGATCATAGTGAGGGTGAGGACACCTGGGACAGGAGCCTGAGACCCAGAGTGTCTGCGTTGCTCTGGGCCTCAGGCATTAGGAGAGCACTAACCAAATGATGTATCTATTTTGCTGTTGAAGAAAATGGCAGAACAAACTTCAGGTAGATCAGACTTGGACCCTTTGAAGCAAAGCTGGGCATTTTCAAAAGTCCTGGACAGAGTCTGACATTTAGATTCCTTTGAAATGTAGTAGGATTTGGACACCTTGGTTCTTCATGATCTTTTGAAAAATCTCAGATTTACTGCCTAGCTACCTGACAATTTGAGATTGTAATACAGGGAAATGTCACATTTTATGCAGTGTAGAATGAGACACATAGCCATGAATCCAAGTGTCACTATGGTTACAGAGCTATGACTGGTAATAGCCCTTGATCTAAACAGACCTTTATGAAAGTTAATAAAAATATTGGGTCTGGCTACAATGTATTAACCTGATGATGGCCAAAAGCCTAATTGTCCTTTTTCATAGGTTTCTGACCTTTGGCTAAGGGCTCACTTCTTCACTTGAAGTCTCTGGGAGTTCAGGATATGCAGCGTGGTAAGGTTAGATTTATTAACCTCTGTGACAGCAATATAACCCCTGCTGAAGGTGCTGATAAAACTTAAAATCCACTGTAAAAAATATGGTGCTAGTATAACACATGTGGGGGATGACTTACAATGGTGCACTTTGATGCATGTGTGTACATGGCAGACATGCACACGCTCTTAAAGAAACACACGTCTATGGTGTTGCTGGCCAACGCCAGGCAAAGAGCTTTTTAAGTTTTACAGTGTGCTTATGTCCTTCTGAGGTCCTGAATGGCTACTGAGCCTTTGAACAATAGAAATCTGGTCAGTTTTTATCCCACTGGACACAGAAATGTTGAATTGTGTGAGGGAGTGGAGGTGTCCCATCTGATTCAGGAAGCATTTTGTCAGGGCTTAGCCTCAGGCTGCACAGTGCAGAGCAGAGCTCATACTACTGCGTCCACAGCAGTTCTCTTATGGCCAAACAGCCTAGACTGGTGGACAGTGCAGATATTTCTGATGTTCCCAGAAGCATCTTCTAGGCTTTGGTCAGGAGATTTACTTCATCGTCGGATTCCTCTCTGCTCAGAGGTACCTGCAGTGTTTTATCTGCAGAGGTCAGCAGAAGTGGGCCATCACGTATGTGGGCTAATGAGAAACGAGTTGACCAAGTGGATATAGTGCAGGTGGGACAAAAAGTGCCTGGGAGGATTCTCCCTTCCAGTGCTCCTTATAGCTAGTGTGGAATAAAACCATTTCTGGCTTAATTATTTTCTTCAGGGAGCTGTAATTTCATTTGAAATGGATAAAAGTGAATAAATTATATTATGGAAATTAATCAAAATAATCTTTCTACCCAGGGAAGCACAGTCATCATTGTTGCTCAGCTTAAAACTTTATGGAAAAGGCTGTGACAGCAACATGAACTGTTACAATAGAGCAGTGCCGCTGCTGTATTTTACATAGGTTTTTACATCACACGCATCAGCCCAATATCTCCTCTCTGCTAATAATATGTGCTGTCATTTAACAAGATTCCTTTCTTATGACATAACTATTTCTAAGTAAAGGTGGATTTATGATCGTAACCCAGATGGTCACTATTCTCAAAACTGAATAGATTATTAAGTGCAGAGGCTTAATATCATTATATTTTCATATTAGCCTGAGACGCATCAGCTTCAACAGGTTGCTCAGGAAAAAAAGAAGTGTATTTGGCACATTCACTGCTTGTTCTAACATTTCAAGGTTTAAAAAGCAAACTATGATGACATATTTGTTTCAAGCTACAATAAATGGCATTGCTTATGTCCATTGTGTCTTGCTTTTTGTTTCCAGTGCAAGAAGATTGGTAAAATGGAGCTCCAAGGGAAAAAAAAGCTTAGAAATATCTTTTCTATTCCAGGGGAATCCTCATCATTGGGTTATTTTGCTGCTTGATATGCCAACATAAAAGAGATCATTAAAAAGGGTGAAGCAAAAAGTAGCAGAATGCTACTTAGCATGCTGCTAAGTAAAAATATTACATTAATAGCCTTAGTTATTTCCTGTTAAGTAGGTGACATCTTACCCCTTCTAGTCCAAGTGGATGTGCTTTAGCTGCTTGGCAGCAGGTGTATGCGTGTCTGTTGTGTCTATTGTGGGATATATTTGTTCCCCTGAAGAATTGTATACAATATGATCATGCCCCACTCACAACCCCCGGAATCTTTTAAATACTCAAGTTTTGCAAGTACTGCTGATGCTGGTGCCCAAAACCTCAATTACACTAAGTCTCATATTCCTTGACGTGCCAGCCCGGGAGCACAGCCATCGCATGTCTGTTAGGCCCATGTGCTTGGGTAGAGAGGACCTTCAGTTTGCAGTCAGTTACCAAACTCCACATTCAGCTGTGGGTTTGGACTCATCACACCCTGTGTACATTGCAGGAGGTTGTCTCTTTCTGACGCATCCCTGCACAAATGCTCTAAGGGAGGGGGATGAGAGGGACTGAGGAAGCAGCTGAAGCTCTCCCAGCTTTGCAGAGGCTCATCAGGCATTCACTGGGTGACTTGCTGCACAGCACACAGCCTGATGAGCAGTTTCTGCTGCACTGCAGAGCGTGGCTCACTGCACTCACTTGGCTTGGAGGTGGGGGTTGGTCTCTTCTCCCCAGTAGGAAGCCATAGGACAAGAGGAAATGGCCTCAAGTTGTGCCTGGGGAGGTTTAGGATGGATATTAGGAAAAATTTCTTCACCGAAAGGGTTGTCAAACATTGGAACAAGCTGCCCAGGGTGTCACCATCCCTGGAGGTATTTAAAAGATGGGTAGACGTGGTGCTGAGGGACATGGTTTAGTGGTGGTTTTGGCAGCGTTAGATTAATGGTTGGATTTGATGATCCTAAAGATCCCTTCCAACCTAGAAAATTCAATTATTCTAATATGGTCTTCAGCAGCTGTCCTCATCTGGATTCAGTGAGTCAGTATCTCCCTTCTCCTTATATTGACTGGAGAGCAGTACTTTTGGGGCTCACAAGGGCTAATTGGATGAAGAGTTCTGCTCCAAAGCCTGGTTTGTGAGAGGCTGAACTCTGACTTGCAATGGATTTGAAAGGGAAGGGGTTGAGCCCAGATTCCTAATTAATAGGCAAATACAGTGCCCAAGGCACTAAGCAAAGGACATGATGTAAGAGTCTGCTCTTACTGCACCAAAAAAGGCATAAAGGCCAAACAAAATCCCTGAATCATAGAATCATTTTGGTTGGAAAAGATCCTTGGGATCATCAAGTCCAACCATCTACCCTACTCTACAAAGTTCTCCCCGTTAATTTTCTTCTCCTCCATACTGGGGAGTTACGTCTATATCCTTTGTCAGAGGTCACATAGATATATCAGAGATATTGCAGGCTTCAAGGAATAGAAACCAAGCCATTCTTCACACTTAATGAACTGAAAAAAGAAACTGTTGGAAAATTGACTCTAAATATGTATTCATCTTTTATACTAAGTAACAAGGTTTCACAGATGTTGAGCCTGAGTGAAACCCACTGAACTGCAGAAAATATACAGTCTAGCTTTCCCTAACATATGCATGCATGATTATATGTGTGTGTCAGCCTTCAGAAAGTTCATTCAGTTTTTCAAAATCTGCACTTAGCATATTGTATTGAATTCCTTTCATTGGCATACTTCATTTAAAGTCAGAAGAACTTTCACTGTTGACAGTATTTTATATATTTAGCAATACGTACTATAAAAACATAATGACTTTATTTTCCCCTGAGCTATCTTTAATGCTATAGTCTTCATCAGAAATGTTTAGCTGAGCAGATTACTACAGCTCATGATTGAACTGTCTGTATGTGCACCTGAGAATGCATTCACTTATTTTTATGTATGTATCATGTGCAATGTATCTTCTACAGTATAACTGGGAAATGAAAACAAGAGTAGACATGTCTGAGTATTTTTTCACAGATTGAGTAAAGAGAATTATTAACAAACCTATTAACAAACCTAGAATTCTGTGTTCTTAATATTTATGTGAATATTCAAAAATATGAATTATCCAGTTTCTAGCAAGGTTTTTGTCATTGCCTGTATTAAGAAAAAGTGTTCACCAAACCATTATGTACTGTGGCTCTATCTCCTGATAGTTTTAATTCTTTGTTATATGATAATGTATCTTATTAATGTGAGGGATATTGTAACATTTGTTTTCTTAGTTGTTTAAAACTTCAACAAGAAAAACTTTCAACAGGAAATTAATGAAATGTCAAGATCACTTTTCTGAGGGAAAAACATATCTGCTTCTGTAGGCTTCTCTTTATTCCACAAGATGGAGCTCAATCACTATATTACAATTCTGTAGCACATTGCAAGATGGTTGTTCTTTTGACATTCTCTTGCATGAATAAGTAACAGTAAATGCTAAGAAGTAGTAGTCCTGTATTTATGGATGACAGAAATACCTGAATAAACATTGACTGGATCTTGCCATAGTGAACCCACAGCAGCATGCAAGTTCTAAACTGCATATTTGAGGATCAAGTGTTATTTTACAACATAAACAAGATTTTATATCTATATGACATTTAGCTCTGATTCCAGCACAGTGATTTGCCATCCAGGGTGAGTTCTATACTGGGTAAACATAATTATTACATCTTTCAACTGAAAAGGAACTTGATTGCTTGTGTAAAACCGAAGTCTAGAATCTGAATCAAAACATGATTCAGCTAGAGTTTTTCCCTGACTATCATGTTTTATCAAGAGTAAAAGCAAAAGTTACAAGGTGAACCTATAATAATTCTGTGACTGAAAATGTGTAGGTGCCTGCAAAGTCTCAACTGTCTCTGTGTGGGTAGCACACAGCAGTGTAACCTTTCACAGCAATACCTGAGAATCACAGAATTGCAGCTTGGCTGGCAAGGACCTTTGGAATTCATCTAGTCCACCCACTTCACGGAGTCAGAGCAAATTCATGTAGGTTGTTAATAGCATGTCCAGCTTTCTAAAAGCTGACGATAGGATGTAATCCTGACTGTTTAGTTTAAAAGATGAGCTATGTACTTCCAGTATTTGAATGTAACTGTTAGTGGAAACATCAGTCTTTCAGCTACAGAGTAGACCGTTGGCACACATATTCTATTAAATGCCAAGCATGAGTAAAATCTGTGAAACCATTTCAAAGTGAGATGGAAAGCTTTCAAGTTTCATTAAAGAACACGCCCAAAAGCCTACTCAGTGATGTATGATGCTTTCATACATCTTCCATGGAAGGAATACCCTAGGCAAGAAAGTTTTTAACCTTGACAGTTATGTTAGTTACAAAAAATTTAGGATCCAGAAAACTGTGCCAGATCCTTCAGCTAAGGCACAGTCAAGGCAACCTCATCCAACATTGCGACTAATTTTGAAGTGATTTGATATACCTTAAGAGAAGTTTCATGCATTTTCAGTCATTGGATTGCCATTTCCTTTTGCTTCTGTGAGCACAGTGGGTGAGAATCTAGCATAGTCTGGTTTCAGAAGCACAGAAAAATACAATAATTCCCTTTTTGGTTTCCATGAAAGCTTTTGTTGACTCACAGATTTTGCAGTAATTATCGCTTTCACCCAAATCAATTAAAAAAAAAAAAAAGAAAGAAAAAAGTCACCTTTTCATAGAATTTTCCAATCCTATTTTTTCACCAGTCCTATTCAACAGAAATTTTGTACATCTCTCATCCAGTTCTTATCTTCATCCCTGTTCTAAACAGATACATTACATAAGCTTTTCTGTACTACTATACCCATTACCTTTATGTCTCTACAAACTCAAGATTCTTGTTGTTTTCCTTTCTTTCAAGCAAGTGCAAATCCAGGTCCCACACCCATAGTTTTGCAGCCAACTCTGACATTATATTCTTTTACAGTTGCTATCCTTCATTCGTATTATACCCATCCCACTTACCTATCCTCCTCAGAACTTCCACTGCTTGTGTTCTGTCTTCGTAATTTTTATGGCCATGTCTATTGTTATATTTTTCCTTTTTATGGAACATTTCCTCCACCCATAAAATAAAATTTAAAAAAAAATAGATGTAATATAATAATAAAAAAAAATAATTAAAACATATAATATAATTAAATAAAAAAGTAAAAGACAGTCACAGCACTTGTACTGTCATCCAAGCTTCTGATTTAAGGAGACCTGTATGATTTCATCTGATCCTTTCATCTTTGCACCTACCCATTATAGACCAGATTAGGGTGTTGGGACACTCTCATCATTTCTTGCAAACCCTCTCAGTTGTCTTTTCAGGAAGGCAGGAAGTCTCTTCTCTTCTTTACAACAGCTCTCTGACTTGCCAAAATGTTTGTCTTTTACAGTTCATGCTTTCATTAAACTCCAATCTTTTTCTGTATGATTTGTCTCTTGCTGAGTTTTCCTCATTCCAGATATCAGCTAGTCTCTCTTATCACTGACTTATTACTGATCACCATCTTCCCTTGTGACATTGTAGAGCAATTCCTTTTGACAGCACCGATAAATGCCTTATGATTACACCCTTTTGCATTTTTTTTCCTGGAAAGGAAATTAATGGGCATTTTTCAAATATGCCTATTAGGTTAGGCTTTACAAAATGGTCCCACTCTCTTAGCCGCTAATTTCAGTTCAGAAATGAGTGTCTTCACTTGTGATACATGAAACATTTTTTTTCAGTTTCTCCTTTTCATGTGGATTTTTATGTAGATCATTCTTTTTCTATTGCTTAGCTATCAGATTCTTGAAAGGGTGATATTTTCCATCTGAATGAGAAGGACTTTACAGATGAGTGTCTGCACTCATGTATGCACTATATAATGGTGAAAAGATTATTAGACCAAAGCAATACAGTTTCTTTTACACTCAGGTGATTATCCCATTTGCTGGATTACACAGGATTTTTTTCCTCCTTCCCTGGCTTTTTTCACATCCAGAGCAGGGTATTTAATTAATTTGAAGTGGCTTTAAAGGTAGGTGTAGATGTAAATGTCTTCTATAAACAAAACCTAGCACATCACAAAGTGCCTTACTGTGTGTTACATCATAGAATGTCTAAGGAAGGACATAATTAGACCTTTCCTGAGAGAGCGGGAACCCTAGGTACGCAATATCTCAAGAGAGTAAGGAAATAAATGAAGGAGGACTCAGTTGTTAGAATCAAAGAATCAGAGAATGGTTCATGTTCAAAGGGACCTTTAAAGATCATCTAGCCCAACCCTCTTGCAAGGAGCAGGGACAACTTTACAGCATATCTTAGCTTTGTTTAACAGCCAGACAGAACAGAGTAAAGTTCCTCTGGTGTTAGACATAGTATTGAATATATGCAATCTCCAGTCTTCTCTCTCTCACTCAAACTTAGATTTTGTTGCCAAAAGTATTGATCATATCTGTTATTCCAACGTGCAAAACTCTGACTTTGGTAGAAAGAGGCTTAAAGGAGTGGGGAAATGCACAGGAGAGGAAGGGGGTGAGGAAGAGGGCATAGTCCTTACTGCAGGGACCTGAGCTTTGCTCCGACAAATAAAATGATATTCCATTATTCACAGTTCCTGACAGTCTGACAGTTCCCCAAAATGTTGCACTCGATCAGGTATTGTCTCGCAATTAATTTGATTAACAAATACCTACTAATACCCTGCTAGACCTGAAACTCTCCAAAAGGGTGGTGATTGCTTGCTTATTAGATTCATAACGCTCATTAGATTTAAGTTGTGCCCCTTGATACAGTTGCATACTTCTCATCAGGTCTGCAATTGTTTTTGTTACAACTGTATGAATAAAAATCACCAGAATCCACAATGAATGACCTTTCTTTTGGTCACTGTTTATAATGACTTTATGCGCTTGAAAATTTTCAAAATCATTTACTGCTGAACTTGAATCATACACAGCAAAGGGCAGGGGGAGGAAAAAAGAAAACACCAGCTTTTCTTGCCTTTTGATGTGAATTGGACTCTTTGTTCTGAAGAGTCTAAAGTCATTTCACTCAAGATGATAATTAGAAATTTTAATTGAGTATTCTAAAATTAAGGTGAAGGACACACAGTAAATTGTGCCGCTGTCTTCAAGAACACATTAGGGAATTCAAAAGATATAGAAGCCTTTGGATAGTTTATATACTTATATTCTCAATATGGTAATAACAGACACTACTGGCTATGCTGATAACATTGTATTTTTAAACATATTTTGATCTGATTCTTCCCTGTATGTCTCAGCAGCCTGTGTGGTGGCTGAAAAGAATTAAGCACAGAACAAATTTTTTTTTTCTTTTAATTTCTGCCAGGGAGAATACAGAAAGACATCAAAATTTCATGCCAGTCCTATTACCTATTAAATAATACAAAAATTATGATTACTGTGCTTCCTAATAAATGATGATGGTGGTAGGAATGGAGAACTGGCATTTTCTAGTATTTCAATATTTTCTGGTATTTCAATTTTTCTATTTAAAATTTTTTTTAACACTGTCAACAATTTACCTAAAAAGTTAAAAAAAAATAAAAATAAAAAGAGGAAATCTTGATACTGTCAAGTCAAAGCTGAGCTGTTCAGGATCCCTGGTATCAGACTGTCTCATAGCCAGAGTGAAACCACAGAGCTAACAAAATATTCTTGTCCCTCCAAGAAAATTTTAGGAGATTTTTCTCCCTAGCTCTTCTTTCAGTTCTCCAACCACCAACCAGCTGAAAACCTCCTCTAATCTATGTTTATAGCAGCAAGGTAAATTTCTCCAGTGTGAATTTACTCCCCTTGGATTGGATGTGTTCACTTCCAGAATAAGTCCCAAAACATAATTCAGTAAGCCTGACTACTATTTAATATTTTCTCTACTTGCAAGTGCTACCTTTCTGGGGTTTTCAAAAAAATTTTGCCAGATGAAACATTTTTAACAGATGGCCTCCTTTCAGTGAAATACAGAAAGATAAATAGAAATACACATACATGAATGAAGAAAAATTTAATAAGATATTTGAGAGTTTCCATAAAAATACACAGAAGTGTGTGTGAAATAGTAAATTCCTTCTTGTTTTTTATGATCAGCTTGTAAGAACTAGATTTTTTGCCACTCTGATATATGGAGTGTCGACAAAATAAAATATATGGCATTTGGCAGTGGTAAATCCATAGATATGTTTTGAGATAAATCTACTGCCCCTGGCTGGTGACTCAGACAGAATACAGGGCAGCTTTTCTGCATTGTTTTCAATAATAAGCAGCTCCTAAGTTAGGTGTTGTAAATTTCCCTTGATGAAACACATGATTTTTTTTATTGTCACTGAGGTACCAGTTTAATTCCGGAATTTGTTTGCTGACATTGTGGTTTTATTTTCAACCAGAAAAAAAAAGTCACAGTTGAAGTATCATGAAGAAACAGGAGGCTGAAAATACTTAAAAAAACTGATAATCTGATCCAAATTAATAGGTTTTACTACAACTTTGCTAACACAATTTTTTCTAAAATATGGAGAAGACAAATTTATTTATCTGTATCATTTTACCAATCTTTTTTTTTTCCTTCTGTTTTTCTTCATAATTGAAGAGTTGAATAGCTTTAGGGGTTTTTTTGTTGTTTTTTTTTTTTTAACTTAGATTTTCTGTAGCATTTTCAGACTTGTGTGGGGCAGGGACAACGGGTTGAATGCAAGATGGAAGGAAAATTTGTATCTTATAAATAATGAACAAAGAATATTTTCTGGGAAATGTTTTGGTATTTAAATTTTTATAGATTTCATTATTTTAATGGAAATCAAATACACAAATACCTTTGGAAATCTGTCCCAGAAATATTATACTGTATAATCAGGTACAGCTGAGAGGAATGAATTAAAATATTTGCTTGATTAAATTCCCAGTTAATGTTGTACTAAGTATTTGTGCCAGCAGATGCTTTTAATGAACCTGGGATTTATAATATAAAGTGAAACATAATGAAATAAAAGGTTATATGTTACAGAAAAAGAAAGAAAAAACTAACAGGAAAGGAAAAAGAAAAAGAAAAAGAATAGAGAAAAGAAAAAGAAAACAAAAAAATTTTTAAAAGTAATAACAAAAACTCACTACAGAGCTTGATTTAAAGCTACTATATAAGGATCTTTTTTTCATTCTTTGCCTTCTCTGCCTCTCAAACTCTTCACTTTTTTTTCTTAATCCATTTTCATTCGTATTCACTGCCATGCTCTTTTTCTTTATCCAGTTCATTTGTGGGTTTTTCCCTCAGAGCCACAGGTCTGCCAAATACCTATTTTCATAACTTACATACATTATCCTATACTGTCTCTACTTCCACATAATTTGAAGTTACTATTCCCCATCTCCTTTTCTGCATGTTAACTGATTAATATTGGTATTTTAGACACTGATATATAATTGATAAATAAATGAATAAATATTGTTATTTCAGTTTATTGGTATTTTAGATGCTGAGATACTTCTGAGACCCCCTTCCACAAATTGAGCGAGAAAATAAGCAGGAGATTGGGAAACTAAGGATGAAGAAGTCATATATAGTTAATATTACTTTCACTCAAAGTATTGCTATAAGATAAAGGATACAGACTATTCAGGATGCAATATAAGGAAATCAGATGGAATCCTGAAAACACTCACTGGAGTTTGAAGGAATTCTAAGTGGAATTTGTCCTCCTCTTTCAGAGACAGATAAACAATCTTTGATCCGACAGCTTTGCTAACTCTTGCATCACTTCTTATATTCCTATTATAGGACGTTATTTACAGCTTGCTTGCATGTAGTGCTTACTGAAGAAATACCAACAGAAGGTTTAATTTCTTTTTGATTTTAAAATGAGGAGATGCACACCTCCATATTCTTCCTTCTCACAGTTAGTTATATATATATGTATATATATATATATATACACACACATAGTTTTTTTCTTTATTTCCAATGTAAATGGTTTGCTATGGCAAAAATGCAAACATTTACCAATGCATCACTTAATTAAGAATTCACAGTATTGCAAATTAATGCATTAATCAAATTCCTTGTCAATTTATCTCAAGTAATTTACATTTATGATGCAAGCCATTAGTAATACTACCTCACCCCTGGGAATCTGCCAATTTAACCAATGTCAGCACCAACTCATTTCAATACCTATTAAAAAGAAAAAAATAAGGATATTTTTTCATACATTTGATGATTCATAATAGGATTTAGTGTTATTATTTTTTTAAAAAAAATCAAATATGTAATTATTTAAATACAGTAATATATTTAAATGTATTCCTAACACCGAGATATTGTAGGTTAGACAGGAGAGTCCACAAAGATAACAGCATTAGTGTCAGGAAACAAAAGATGCTAACACAATTCATAATAATTGCTATTTCAAAATGGTTTAAATCAGATTCCAGAATAAGGAAAATAGGCTTATGCAGTGAAGGTAACAGTACCCATCTGACAGAAACAATTTTTCTGCATTCTATTATTTGCTGCAGAAGAGTAGATTCTGGGAAGCTGTTTGGAAGCCATTTAATGCCAAAAGGGTATTTAAAAAAGAAATCTATTCTACTTCATAATTAGATGAAAAGGTAAAAATTGAAATACTCAAAATTGTAATGTTTTGCTAGCATTTTTAGTTCAAAAGAACAAAATGTTGCAAAGCAAAGATGGAATAATCATGCTATACAGTACTGTACTTTCAATATTTTATCTATTATTTCTTAAAAAAACCCACCAAACACTCACTCTTTCACCTGTTAAATCTCTTTGAACATATATACTTTGGAATTCTTTTCAAGCAAAAAAAGTCTTTTGAATCCACAACTAGATACTTTTATTGGGATGGTCATTATTAGAAAAGTTTGCATTGAGAAAAATGTTTATGAAAAGGTACTGAATCTTTGACTTATGCTTTATCTTCTGTCATGGTGATGACTTTTAGATAGGTGTTAAAGTCTAAACATGTATGATCAGTACATAGTCTTTGATCTTCTTTTTAAGAAGGATCAAAGAGATGGAAAGCATCGTAAGAGATAACCAAGGCTACACATTTGCTTCAAGCCAATGCCAAATGTATCTAAACTGTATCAGAAGCAGATGGATAAAAAGGATTCAAAACTAAATCAGTATTATTGGTTTGATATTCAAACTTTTACTAGTGGATCAATTGCTAGAGGAGGCTCTCAGAAGGCTGCACATCCAGATTAGCTTGGTGACCTCTCCAAGATTATGGCAAAACTCTAGGTAAACCAGTGCACAAGTTTAGAAATCAGCCATTATTTTTGTCTGTTTCCATGGTTGGACTCAATCCAACCAGTCTGCTGCAGGAATCTGCACTTTTAAACTAAGTAATCACCAATGTATCATCACAGCTTCAGTAACGGAAAGAACTGGAATGTGCCACTCACTGGTATAAGCAAAAACATTACATTTATAGGATGCCAAGATGAGGACAATTCCTCACCTCAGAAAGGCAAGAAATAATTTTTGGTTTTTTTGGTTTTTTTTTGTCTTCCACTGTCTTCTTTAGGTTCCTTGGAATACTCCTTATTTAACTTTAAGCCTTTGTGTGCTTGCATCTTCCTACTTCACTGACCTTACATCCCTTTTATTTCCTACAGTTGTAACTTAATATCTTTCTTTCTTCTGATGAGTACTTATCATTAAGAGTGAAAATTTTATTTTTCTCACCAAGCTCAGTTAAGAAATGGATCAATATGTTAGCATAAAATGGTAATATGATGCACTTAAATTTTATTTTTAGCTTTATATATGCCAGTAATAATTTGCTAAGAAATTAGTATTTTTTCTAATAACATAACCTAAGGTTTTGACCTCAGAATAATACGCATGCAAATACTTAGATATCAACTACCAAGTTTATCTTGCAGTATAGATATATTTCAGCACAAACCATTAAGATATTTTTTCTTGGGGGAGTGGGACAGGGGGTAATCTGCAAAACAAATGAAAACACACAGCAAGAACTAAACCAAATTTTCTTTTTATGAAAGGAAAACATTATTTTCCCCTCATTCTAAAAGGTACCTCAAAATTATCTGTTCCTCTATGTAAGCAGCTCAGTCTGTTAAATAAAAATGCAATTTCCTCTTTGACAATATTTCTCTCCTTTGATCAGCGGTTTATATTGGCTTTTAACTTTTTAATTTCCACTCTACCATGTTGTCATTATTCCTTTGTGGGAAAATGCTTGATCTTTGTGAGAACATGCTGTGGTTTGACAATAATGTCCTTGGATTAAGTAACAGAAGAAGAGCCATATCCAAAAGCATGCAGAACACTAATGCTTTTATCTCCAGGCAATATCACATTAGTGGCTGTGTGCTCAGCTTGAATTGAAGGCTTATCTAACGTATTTGCTTTGAAAATTTCACAAATAGCAGTGTACAAAAACATTAATATGAAAAACTGGTACTAACTATTCAGTAAGGTAACAAGAGAATTATAGTAAATGGCACACTCAACTAAGTGAATAAGCATATTTTTAAAAATAAATATTGTGGTTCTTCTGTTTCCACTAATTTTACGTTTGAATAATATACATCTGCTTTGGCTAGTAATTTATATTGACTTCTAACTCTGACATTTTTATCTGTTCCTTGGATTAAAAGTTTTTAAATTTTTTTCTTCTGTCAAGAAATACTTGTTACGCATCTTCTCAGACAGAACCATCCTAAATCACTGTTCCTTCCTTCAAAAAACATCTTTCCACTGACTCCAATATAGATTAAAATCTTCAGGATTCATTTTCTGTAAATATCAGGGGCATTTATTATATTGACAAAATGTAATGGAAAGTAAATGTCAATGCAACTTACCCATTCATCTGAAAAATATTGCCTCATTTAATGTAATAGTCACAGCTCTGAAGGAAAGATGTTATTTCAAGAACAAACCACAAACAGGAAAAAAAATATCTGAGTAAACTGTGATCTTCTAATGTGTGTTATAGGATCAGTCTAAGAGACTAAACTTAGTTGAGTGAAACATGGGCTGGCAATATTTATCCAGCTTCTGTCCAGTGGGAATAAAAAGATACTTTTCGGATAACTGACATTACTATGCCATGCATTATATCATGATTGTTTATTTGACATCTGACACAACACATCCCACAAAAGGAGGAGTCTTTTTTTACTTTGTTAAAAGCAGTTTCTGGACCTAGGGCTAAAAGAATTTTCAAATAAGTTAAAAAACTCCATTTTATTATAGTTTTCAAGAAACCACTGGACTATTATTTGGACTATATACCCACCATGAATGATGGGTATAAGCCATAAAAAGGACCTGCTCATAGTGTCTTCCAAAATTGTATTTCTTATTGCAACTGTTAAATATATATAAATATATATGTATGATTGGTCTGAGCCAATAAGACACGTCTTTTGTTCTGATGTTCTCCTGCACAGTTGTCTCTTCTCTAGCCTTTACTTATCATTCTTTCTATCTTGTCCAAGACTGTTACAATAGGTTACAGTAGAAACTTCAGAAAGTCTTTTATTAATCCCATCATACTGTTTCAAAACTGCAGCTTTCTAGAATGGGCTAAAATGGGATGATACTGTGTTTGAGAAGAACAATAATTCTTGTAGATTGGCAGGAATACATGAACAATCATTCAAAACAGAATTAAAAATGCAGAAAATAATTTGCTACCTATCACTTCAGGAAAAACCAGCAGGAAACATTTTCTTGTAAATTTGAAAAATTACAGACCTAAGGACAGATAATTTGGATTTTTTTTCCCCCTGTAAGTAAATGATCATACTTCTCAATGTATGATTCTTTGTTCCACAATTTTAGGAAATTATGACCTAACATTTCATGTTGAACACTGCCTGCACAGTTTTTAAAGAAAGTATTCAGATTAGTAAAAAATTTAGAAATTAAGGTTACTGATCATCATGTAACTGAGCAGAATTCACCAGCAAAACTAAAAATTATACATTAGGCCACTGAGTTTTTAAAGGAATTTTCCATTAACATGTAAAGTTTTCATTCTCAGATTCTACTGATTCTTGTCTTGAAATAAGCACAATCAGGGACATTCAGTTCCAACTTCATACTTTAATGAGAACCTTGAAAAGCAGTGTTCATGTAATCTAAAATTAGATGCCTGGCTTAGACACTGTAAGAAAACAAGCTTCTTAAATAATCAACATTTTTATATCTCTTTGAAAGAAAGGTTGGAAGACTTACAATATTTTATATTTTAATTTATTTTCTTACAAAGAAAACCTTAATGAAGAGGTTTCTGCTAGACAGATTTTCACCTGGCAATTTGCTTAAGTTTTTGCATGTGTGTGAGTGTGATCATTCTAAGTGTGATCAAGTCTCCTTAAAGTAGAAGACATTGCTTATCTCTGTTTCCATACTTGTATTTGGCTGACCTTGTCTGGCTGCCAGGTGATCAAAGCTGATCTATCACTCCTCCATCAACAGAAGAGGAGGAGAAAATATGATTAGAAGTTCGTGGGTCAAGGTAAGGACAGGGAGATGATTTATCAGTTATCATCATGGGAAAACAGACTTGACTTAGGAAAACTAATTTAATTTATTAGTGATTTAATTGTAAGAGTAGGATAGTAAGAAATAAAATAAAATTAAAAATACCTTCTCCCTACTCATCTCTTCTTTCCAGACTTACCTTCACTCCTGACTCTTGTACCTCCTCCCTCTGAACGGTGCTAGGGGATGGGGAATTGAGGTTGCAGTCAGTTCATAAGAGTTTGTCTCTGCTGCTTATTTCTCCTCACATACTTCCCATCCTTCAGTGTGGGGTCCCACCCATGCACTGCAGTTCTTCAAGAACTGTTCCAGAATGAGTTCTTTCTATATGGTACAATCCTTCAGGAACAGACTGCTCCAGTGTGGGGTCCTCCACAGGCCATAGCGTGGATATCTACTCCACTGTCGACCTCCACGGGGTGCAAGGGCACAGCCTACATCCCTACGGTCTTCTCCCATGCATGGCTGCAGGGGAGCGTCTGATCCAGCACCTGGGGTTACCTCCTCCTCTTCCTCCTTCACTGACTTTGGTATCTGCCATGTTGTTTCTCTCACATTCCTCTCATTCCTCTCTCCCAGCTGCTGTTGTGCACTGTTTTTTGCCCTTTGTTAAATATATTATCACAGAAATGTTACCAGTGTTGCTGAAGGACTCAGCTTTGGACAACATTTGGTTTGTCTTGGAGCGAGCTGGAACTGTCTCTGCCTGATGTGGGGGCAATTTCTGGTGTCCTTTCACAGAAGCCACACCTGCAACCCCCACTACTACTAAAATCTTGCCACATAAACCTAATAAAATACTTAAATCAGAGAGTATATTTTTCTTGTGTTTTAAGGTAATCTTTCTAACAGATTTATGATGTAAAGTAATTATTTTTGCTATTTTCATTTCACATTGGTTTTTGATTGTTAAAAAGATGCTAAAATTATTTTTTTAATTGTAAGTTTTTTCACTTGTATCTGAATGATAATGAGTTGGGATAAATACTAGGTTTAGGTTTAAATTTTGAAAAAAGTTGATTGCAAACAGCTTTCCGATAGAAAGTGTGGGAAGTAAATCTGTAACTTATCGTTAAATAAAATCAGTCACATATTCAGGAAAACTGAAATGTACACACTACAAACTTCATAGTTCCCAATTTTGACTAAAAATGCTTAGTGCTTATGGAAAAGGGAAAAATGAGGCAGCAATAGAAAATTGGGTCTGCAGGCTATCTGCAAAAGTCAAGTGCTGAAAGCATAATGGAACAAGAATGGGTAACTGAATCACTGGGAAAGCATAGTTGGTAAATAAACAGGGAACAGCAAAAACAAGCCAGTGTATACTAAGAAGAGATATACAAGAAATACAAGAGTTGTACACCTCTGCAAAATATTGGCTACTCTTGCAATAATGAAGCATTTAACTATAACATGCCACAATATGGCATTCTCTAATATTACTTTAAGAAATAAAAAGGCAGATTTTAATGTATTACACTGTCTCTTTTTTTAAGGTTAAAGGTTTGCAATTCCCTATTTCTGAATTCCAAGTGGAAATACTTAATTACTATTGCTTAACAAAAATGTGCCTCTTAGCAGAGCCTGACACTAACAGCCATGAATCCAGTAACATTTAATGTCATGAAAGGATTAAAATATATTGGAGGATCAGAATTAAGAGGTGATTTCTCATTTTACTATCCAACTCTAGATAATTCAAAAGGGGAAAAAATCATATGTTTTTAATCTGATTTGGTGATTTCTTTAACATTCAGCCAATACTGAATGGCTGAATGGCTATGGGAAGGAGCAGCCAGGACAGGTGACACCAAACTGACAAATGGAGTATTCCATTCCATCTGCATCATGGTCAGTATCAAATCTGAGGAATCAAAGGGGTCAGCCTCTTCCCTCAATGGCTGGCATCCAAGGAAGACTCTGCCTATTTGTCTGACCCCGATCTGCATGCTCCTGAATGGAATTCAGTTCCCATCCATCACTGAGTCCAGTCTGGGACTTTCCCAGTTCCTCCTGGTGATGTGATCTCATCCTGGGAGCCTGATTTGGCCAGGCAAAAGACAAACTTGGGTCTCTTACCTTATTGCTGAGTTCTTAGAAGTGTCTTGTTCTTATAAGTGCTTGGACGGCCTGCCACCTGGCCAAAGTGAAGACTTCAGACTTAGTTAACAAATGTGGTCTATGTGGCACATGCTATTCTGTTTGCAAATACAAAAACCCTTTTGTGCATGAATAAATTTCTTGGCCCTGTGATTTCTGCTGAAGATTTTCCAAGTAATCTTACATGTGTTCATGCATTCTCATCTTCAGAGTAACATGGACAGAGTTTTCACTGTATCTGAATTCAGACAGCTACTGAAAGTCCTGTTTACCACCTACACGCTCCCATCTGCACTTGCAAGTTTGAGCCCACAGGATGAGTTGGCTGATTCACTCATCTGATAGAAAAGTAATGCCCTCTTTCCTCCCACTGCTGAGAAGTATAGGTTTTGTCATCAGTGAGCTGAACCAACTCATCCTTTAGGGACACTGCATAAAGAGTGATGATACAGGGGAAGGGGAAGAAAAAAAGACTGAGCAGCATCTCAAAGTTATTAGATTTAGTTATTAGGATTAGGTATGACAGGAAACTATACCTTGGCAAATGTCTGAACAAATGTTTGGTGATCTTACAGGGCATCTTAGTCTTCAATACCTTCAAAATTAGTACCTACTTGAGATTCCTGGTTTTTTCACATGCCTTTGGGATGAAGATACATCTGTAGGTGACATAAATACCAAACATCGGTTGCTGTCTGAAGGTAAGTAGTGAAACCATATTTGTCTCCTCTTGTAATTACACTTAGAATCATTTTGCTTACTTACACATCTTTCAGACCTATTATTACAGTAAATGCAACACAGACCTTTACATATCCAAGTGGGTAGATAGGTTACATCAAGCTGTAACAGGTCATTACTGCAAGCAAGCACCCTGTGGGTTCCACTCTGATCCACTCTCACTGTTCAAAATGTGTGTTTGCATCAGTGGTTTCAGATTCTCTGCTACTGGTAAATGGTAAATGCTATATGAAGTGATCAATTTCAGTTCATTATGGATATTTACTAAACTGCAGAACAAATGTTCATCCACAGCACTATATTTATAGTAGATTTAATCATTTAGGAAAACTAAACTTATATCTAGTTCATCTCTGAGCAGATTTTCTTCAAAAACACTTCCTGAATCAAATATAATCTTAGTAAAATTTCATTGAACCTTCCAGCAATAAGAGAACTAAGAAATATCAAAAAAGTTGTCAGTTCCAGAAGCTACTAATATTAATCTGTTAGAAAAATACTAATGTACATTGATTTATGTACATTGAAGTGGATTGTGACCTCCAAAAAGAGGATAATCCATATTCTTCCTTGAGGAGTTAAATGTACTTAACATATGATTTGATAACCAAGAAAAAGGGAAAATTTATCCATAGAAATAAGGAGAATTATTATGGGAAAAGCAGGTTTCTTTCTCTGAGAAACCACCAAAGATTGTTTTATCATTGTTCATCAAAATTCAAAGGTCTGAAATTGTGACAGCTGTGGAATTAATAGTGAAATGTGTGTACTGTATAACAGCATGTTCTTGTGCAACTTGTCCATGGAGGCAGTTACTAAGTAAATTGTATCAACAGAAAAAAAGAGTCAGATATTGGACTGTAATATATATGAGATTAGGTATTTCTGTCAATATTTAATTTATTTATTTATTTGTAGTTAGTGGGGTATGACAAATAATATAGTTTATGACATCAGGATTTTCTACTAAAATAAATTTGTAGCGGATTAATCTATAACAGTAATAAATCCACCATTAATGTTTCCATACATTTTGACTTAAATACCTTTATTTAGGAAGGTTAGGCTAATCAAAGATTCCAATAAATCAAAGCAAAGAGTGCAGTATTATCTTTTTTTTTCCTTTCTTTTTTTTTAAAAAAAATTTAGCTGAACTCTCAATTGCTTTTCATGAGAGAGCTCTGTACAAAACACATGCAGATGGTATGTCACTCTTTTATTCACTAACATTTCTTAGAAAAAACCTAGAAACCTAATTTTTATTTTGATGAGTATACTTTTTAACTTGTGTATCCTTCAGTTAGCCTTTGAAAGATTTTTTTATCAAAATAAGCTAAAAAAAAATAAAATTCATATAGATAACAGATGAGATATTTAAAGAAGCCTCCTTTTTCCATCTCTCTTCTCAGCCTTTCAATAATATTAGGCTTACAGATGCCATCTAAAGTAAAAGCCATTATTAAAAGTGTTTACATGACTTTAATATGTGAAGTATCCTATTCTTCTGAAGAGGTAGTAAGTAATTTAAATAAATAAAAGACCTAGCATTCTCATAAATGAATAAGGATAAGTCAGGGAGTATAACTCTCATTTAAATTAAGATCCCCAAGACCAGCAGTTGAACTTACATGCAAATTAAGGTCCTTGCAATTTATTAGACATGTGTTTTGATATATTAAAGGAGCCAACTTTAAATGAGAGCAAAAATCATTCATTAGCAGGAATGAAGAAAAAAATCTCTAAAGAAAACATTAACAAAAGAACCTAACATATTTTTCAAATCCAAAACATATGTCATGTAGGTATTATAAGACTTAAATTGCAGAGATATTCCACACCCCAAGTAATTTGCTTCGCTCCTTGTCTAATGCGCCTTTGTAGCTCTGACTGACATTTTACCCTTTGGGATATACATCACAAAGAAATGCATAATCAATGTTAGGCACTAGGTGGTATGGAAGAGCTAGTTAGTAGGAAGGTATATTTGCACAGTTCTTGAATTGACTAATTTGCCTTGAATTCATTAATTGCCTTTTGTTGCAGCTAATGTAACAGGATTTATTCTTCATAATAATTCATCTGGTTCTAGGGTTGATCTGGTATTTTAATTTAGTTTTCATATTTGCAAATGGGTATTGACATAGTGTTCTAAATTGTACTTCTTTCTCCTTTCTCTGGACTTACAAATATATTCCCACAAGTGAAAATAGCCTTTTCATGTTGTTTTAACACTGAAGAGCTTCTATAACCTGACCTTGTAAAATCTGAAATAAACATTTTCCAAAAGGGAGTGTTTAATCTTAGCCTGTGTTTGGCACAGACTATGGAAGGAATATGCTCTCTTTTTTTAAAAAATTTCTTTAATAACAGAAGTGCAAGCAAATATGAGAGAAAAGGAAATCATGTGTTAGTGTCTTGTCACATCAAAGAGTTTTAACCATGGTAAATGTACAGCTAGTTTTCCAAACATGAAATATGCATGTCAAGTCAAAATTAAATATAAAATAATCTATTCAACTCTATGCTGCTGAGAAGACAAGCAGGTATTGTAAAAAACAAGTGGTCTCACTAAATTAATGATAATATTCTACTTTAAGAGGAGGTAGTAATATAAGATTTCAAAAACAGGCTTTGTAAGTATAATTTATTCACTGTCTTCAATTTAATAAAATTAGTCTGAAAATTATATGCACACACTTGCAATAAAAAAGCCATATTGCACAATTGCACACAAAAGAAAGAAATGTATACTTTTCTATCTCTACTAGCTTTTCAGGCCAATTGCATCTGTATTTGTCTGACAGTAAAACTGGCTTCAGGTCTTCTCTTCATTTTAAATTTATTTCTAAAGGTAGGTGTTCTTCAGTGGGTTGATCTCAAAAGTTTTGGAGGTTAATTTCTGCTAACTGTTCAAGGCAATCTTTCTGAAAATATATCATTGTTTCTATGACCCAGAAATCCTTAACAAAAAGTATTACAGAATCAGCCTCTCCCTAGATATCAAGAGCTTATATGACTTCTTTAACGGTCATCTGTGTCCTGGTATTACAAGTAAGGTCCAGTTCCCAAACACATAGAATGTATTGAAAGGATTAAAAAACTATATGAAACATTCAAATATTTCACAGTTGTGAAGAGTCCATGCTTGTTAAAAGGGAAAATTTGGGTTAATATTATCTGAACTAGATCTGTATCATAATGAAGACAACATTAAAGTTAATGACTTCTGCATTTGCTTAGCATCACAAGCACTACTGCTAAAAGAGTCACCATCTTCACAAAAAGAGCTGAGATTCAGCCCAAGGAAAAGACTTTTAACATAAAACTAGCTGTAGATCTGTGTGAAGTTGCAGCAGTGACACTCTATCCATGCATTCACATCCTGTTAAAAGAAGCCAGTGAATGACATCAGGGTTATCCGAGTACTGCCACAGGCACTGAGGGAAAGATGCAAGTTAAGTAGAAAAGCAAACAGGAGAGTCAGAGGAATGAAATGAAAGCAAAGGCGGCAAACACTGCAATAAATAAATAAGCAAATAAACATCCTTTTCTCACCAAACCACAAAATATACTTGGCAAACCAGAATAACATGACTTCCAAAACCTATTTTTTATTTAACTGTCCTATTCCATTTGATGTATTTATAGTTCTTTAATTCTCTCTGTCTCCTAATAAGATGCCTGTTAATATTCACGGTATAAACTACAGTGCTTTGTGGTAATTGGCTAATCAATCAAATGAATTCTCATCTATACCCACGCTCTTGTGGTCTAGGGAGGTCATTTTAATATTCTGCAAATACCTTTACATGAACCCCAGGGACAAATTTTGTAAAAAGTGCTATATACAACTAGTTTCTAATAGCCATGTGTAGTGTTTATACTCTGCTGTTAAATAGTGTGGGTTGATTTTATTGAGCCTTTTGAGTACAATGAACATAAATGTTACATATACCACCATATGGTTTCTGCATATGGACAGGCTGCAATTAATGCTGGAAACTGTAATTTGCCTCTTAGTTGTGTTATTTATCTATGTGATCAAAGTTAACTCATTTGCAATGAATATCTGACTATATGTTTCTGTGCTTAACACTATGCAGATGCTGCAGATCAGCAGCAGAATGCAGAAGAAATAATGTCAAGAAAATTGTTGCAAAAATACTGTGCAAGGATATTGTTATTTTTTCTTGGTATTTAATGTGGGCAAGACTCAAAAACATAATATTCTTTAATTACAAAATTATGATTAAATTGCATCCTACTATCGCTACTATCATGCATGTGGAACATTTAAGACAGTGGTCTCAAGTGGATTTGCTTTTTCTTAATTAAATGTTATGCTCCGATTCAATTCACTGCATCCTCTGAACATCTCCTAAGAATACAAGTAAATTTTTCAGCAAGAATCAAGTAAAATCTGAAATTGGAAAATTAAGCAACCAACAGCATTTGTGATCTAGGAGTGGACAATTCACAGAACAATTCTACAGCATCAGGAGATACACAGAGACATACACACTGAAGAAGTACCTCTTTCTGCTTTGTCTTAATTTGGAGCACAGCTGGACCGTAACTGTAAAAAAATTAGCACTTCACTCCCCTTTTCTCAATAAAAGGCACCCTGACATTCAGTACAACACAATTTGAGATCATTTCATGATGAACATCTCTTTCATAACACTCAAAGAACCTAAATCTTGTTTTGTTATCTCCTTGTGTAATACTTTTGCACAGAGCACTCGTCATACAAAAATACCATAAAAATCACTTCAGCTAATAACAAATCTTAAAATGGTAGGCAGACAATATTTCTCTTAGCTCTTTGTTTCAACTGAAGTTGTTTTAAGAATGGCATTTCACACTTATCAAATGTATTAAAACATAAACAGAACTACATTAGAGAAGTCTCATGTGATAAATCAGATTCCATAGCCTAAATGTATGTGCTTGTTTAGGTTGTTAATCAAATTGTATAATGTCTTGGTATGTCATAAAGTTTTCATATGGTATTGGTGAAATATTGTAAGAATTTGTTTGATTTTTAGCAGACCACTTAGCGTGTGTAATCTTTTCTATGACATCTTTTCAGTAAAAAATGTACAGAACAGTAAATGAAATATAACGTATTTGTATACATGGGCTTCATAGTTATGTTTATGTACAGGTTTAATAGTGATGAAAATCCAATAGTGTGTGTAAAGTGCTTTCTTGTTGAAAATGTTTGAAGATAGGATGAAGAAAGTTTAATTTTTTGCACTGTATATATTATCTAATGATACAGTATGATGTAAGTTTCCAACACAGATACAGGTATAAAATGCATGGCCTTGAGGAATATTCTTTGTAACCCTGCTGTTTCAAAAATTTTATGTCAAATACAAATTTTTAAAGATTTTTTTTCCCTTAAGACATGAAAATGTGGGAGTCTTTCAATACTACAAGTAAAGAAAGTTGCACCAAACCCACATTGGAAATGTACTTGCAAAGTGTGCATATCTACTTAAGTTACAAAGGCGGTTATTACATGTAAATAATAATTAAAGAGTCTGTCCTAAAATCCACCTTCAACATAACTCAATTGGAGATAATAACATTGTGCCAGCAGAACTGTGCTCTGTTTCCACAATGTTGTTCTAAAATTACACACCTGCTTCAAATACATAAACTAGTGTCAATAGGGAAAATGGAGACGCATTCAGCACTGGCATAACTTCCCTGACATCTGTGGAGAATTGTGGTCATATTTTTGTGGAAACAGTGGATTGCAGAATGGTAGCTGGTGGGTTGAGTGGGCTGATAAATTTTCTCTTGCAGAGAGACGTGCAAGAGATTAGCACTTGCGATAGTTTTGAACAACCTGTGTTATAGTTCCCCTAGCAAAGTTGGAGTAATATGTAAGCAGCTAAAAGTCTATACCTAGACACTTTCGGATCAGCTAATAACATCAGTTCTTTTTTGTCAAAAACCTGATGAAAGCTGATGCAATACGCGATGCATAAACCAGGGCGCAGGAGCACGGCCTCCAGGAGTCACTTGCACCACTCTCATAGCAACAAAATGCTGACACAAAAGTCCTCAGTGCTGGGAATAGTCTAAATATATCTCTGTACCAAATAATTAGTCTATTAAAGTAATTCCACTGACATCTCTTATGCTGGAATACAAAAAAAAAACCAACAAAACATATCAGATCTTCACTTGCTGCACCATGGGAGACCAGGCAGTACTGCTTAGAGATTGTTGTCTGCTACCACCATTGCAGAGAGGAGCTGGGCTTCTCCATTATGAGGGACAGTGCTGTCCTAGCAAGACCTGTAAGCCAAACTTGGCCCATAACTGCATTTGAAATTCTTTGTGCTACATCTCCCAGAATGGAATGGAATTAGGGTTAAAGCAGACTGAAGACTCACAGTGGCTGCCACATTAAAAAACTCCATTCTGCCAAGAGCACCAAAAAAAAAATGCCCAGCAACTTTCTGTCATGCAAAGCTGACACAATTTAGTAAATGACGTGCATGATGAAATCTCAACAGAAATGCACCGACATTATACGGCTTTATTCACTCCCCAAAGGAAATAGGATTTTAATAAAAGGCAAGCAAGCCTGTGTAGCCACATAAGAGCAGTTATGCTAAAACACTGGCCTACAGGAGCCCTTCTGTTCTTCTTTCACGTTTAGTTTCAATTCATTGTCTTCACATAAACACGATCACTTGCTTTCTATTGTGTGCTTAACGTACAGTAGAGAACTACCAGGAACAGTGAAAACCCTTGTAGAGTGTATCAAGTTGATTTACTGCAAATCAACCCACAAATAGAAAAGAACTCATTTTCAGCTGTTCCAGGGAGTCAGTTTGTCTATTCTCATAAATAAGGATCATGTATTAATTTTTTAATTCACCAGTAAGTACAAATAAATATGGCAGACTAGTCTAAAATTCAGAGTGAATAGAGCATCAAGCCAAGATAATATTCCCTGGAGCTTTTAGATATGGAAAAACACCTCTGCATGGTAGCCGTGTTAATGCTCATGAGTCTCTAGGGAAGCAAGGAAGGTATAACTACTTACAACTCCCTCATTTATTTTTGGCTTGAACAATCCTGGCCCAGAGAAGAGATTAAATCAACAGTCTGTTATTTATTTTCTGCTCACTGAACTCCTGCTCAGAAGAATGAAAAAATGAGAAGAAATTTGAGAAGGAAAACCATTTTTGTGTAGTATAAATATTCTTGGGGGCTGGGAATTGTTAGGGTATTGGAAACTCTCCAGAACTTCAGATGCAAACTTCACCATAATATTAATCAGCCAGTTGGAAACTTGATGAATATCCCACTTTGACAAATAACCATAGAGTAAGTTATGTTTAGGGGTTTTTGTCTGACTGGTTTTGAGCTTGAATATTAAGTTTACCTGAGAAAGATCTCTGTTTTTGTAATCTGTTTGTAGTCAGGAACAGGCATCTTTTAAATGTGCATGTGAAAGAGCAGGGAATGCTCATGGGAGCAGCTCATTTCAGACTTTGATGCTTTCCTTTCCCCAGGGGAGAAAGTCCATTTCTAACAAGTCCCTTGCACTTGATGATTTTGTTTTGGATAACTGTAACAGTGTCACATGCTTCACAGATATGTCTGACATCTACTGCCACTTTTGTATTATGTGTATCTCTCTCATCAAGTTTCAGGCATTGTTACATCCCAAAGCTGAATGTGGCAGTGGTGTGACTTTTCCTTTCTGCTACCAATTAATCTGCCAGCTCTTTATTTTATTATTTTTCTTTTCTTTTTTTTTTTTTTTCCCTTCAGGTCTCTTGGTTCCCTATAAGCATCCAGTAACTATCTTTGTCACACAGAGTTTTTTACAGATTACCTGTCATTATCCATACAAATTCAGTCCCTACTCTCTTTTCAGATCTTTTTCAAAACTAACTTATTTCTCTCAGAATTATTACAAAGATCTTGTTCACTGAAACTGTTCTCTATCTTTTTAGTACTTTGAGATATCTACAGTAAGCAGGGGTTACTTTATTTATTCTTCTAAAGAAGGACACAAAAGTACAATGACACACCAAATCTGTAGAAGGGGTCAATATTCATACACCTTGCACTGCACTTTGCACAGTAGGGAAGGGCAGAGTGTACCAATTAAGAAGGTACAGAATTTGCAAAAAATAAAGCAATCATTTTATTGTTCATTCTTTATAACTGCCAGGGTCAGTCTATGTTATGAGTGATGTCCTACTGTGCAAGAAGAACATAAATTTCATCCAAAGGATGAACGTTACAAAAGATAGTTCGTTGAAATTTGCAAGTAAATGGGGGCAAGTAAGGGGGGGGGGGGGAGAAGAAAAAAGAAAAGAGATGTTACGTGTGTGAGCAAAAGAGGAAAAGGCATCCAAGTGAAATCTTTTTTTTTTTTTTTTTCCTACCTAAGGAGCCTATTAAGTCCAAAACGTTGATACCTGTTCCACTTCCTGTTTCAATACTACACCTGAAACCACTACCAAATTGGCTCATTAACCCAAAACAGTACCATGTTGCACAGGAGCAGACCTGCGAGAATACAAAGTTATATTTGGTCTTCAGTTTCTAAAACGTAGCCTGTTCTTATATAAAAGAAGTATAATACAATGTATATATTTTTATATTGAAATGTACAAGGAAGAAGATAAGAGTGATAATGAGTATGTATCCTGCTGTTTGATCAAATCAACCTTTTTACTGCAAGCTTCAAATACACAGAGGGATACCATACTTTAAACACAGAATCCCTACAAAACAGTGCATCAGTTTGTAGATTTGTACTATATAATTTGAAAAAAAAAAAAAAAAAAAAAACCAAAAAACCAAACCCAAAACACCTCACATAAACATAATACATGGCTTTTCTCAGCAGTCAACAGCTGCAAAGAATGTAGCTCATGTAAGACATACAATTTCTGAAAAATAATGCCATGCCTATTCAAAACTATCCTAATAGCTTTATGTCTGCCCAGACAGATTTCTTGCTCTGGCTTCCTCAGCCTCATCCTGGCTATCTAGCAGTATTTTAAACATTTCTTAACCTAACATATTTAACAGTTTCGAAAGAGTATGTAGCACTTTATCTGCTTCCACTTTGAATTATTGTTCTGAGTTAAACCCCTTGATGTACTCCTTTTTTTTTTTTTTCTGACGGTCTGTAAATTCATTGTCTCACTAATTCAGGGATTTTTTCTAAGCTGTCATTTTAATCACAGTCTCAGAAGAGACAGTCTTTTGGTCCTTAGTTTTTTCTCTCTAATCTTCATTTAGAAAACACTTTTATTATTTATTCATTTATTTTTGCATATAAAACATTACAAAAAGTGGATGGATAGAATCCCATTCTTCCACTGCAAACATCCTCTCCCCCTATAGAGCTATTTTTTTTTTTTTTTTTTTTTTTTTTAATTTAGTTTAGAACCATTCGAGCTTCACTTACAGTAAACAACCATTTCTTTGGCCTTATTCTTGGGAGCCTGTATGTGATTTCATTACTGCTCTCCACAAATGGTTCCCTTTACCAGTTATCAGCAGAAGAAAAATTGACTCCAGACTGTAAACAAGACAATACTTTAGCTTCATTTTTAATACAAAATAATAATGGTTTTTAAAATATTACTATTTAATTTGCGCCACACATAAAATAATATGCTGTCTTCCTTTTATGTCACATATTCAGACACCACTTTGAAGTGAGTTGACAAAATGAATTTTAATGTTAATAGATAGCTGGTTGCATTAAACACTATTTCTAATATTATTAAGGCTGCATATTTTTTTATTTGAATGCAATTTACATTGAATGCAATGTAAAGAACATAGATATTTTCTGACCTTAGGAATATGGCATTTGTTTTAACAAAAATTGCTAAAGTCCTTTAATGAAATGTCTTATGCCCATAAACAGATATATTCTCAAAATCTGAAGGCATTATTACAGAAATTATTTGGTGATACTAAACTTAGTTTCTACACTCAGGATGTCAGCAAATGAAAGAGATGTTACTGGGAGGAATCCATGCAATATTTGACAATTTGATCCTTTCTTTCATTCATTCATATACTACAGACCGTAGTATAAATATTTTTGATAAAGTCAAAATATCTGTGTGTCAATATAGTATCACTACAAACTTTGGAAAAAATATAACATTATTATAAATTATTGTAATTAATATAATTTTATTTTTAAAAAATGAATACTTTTAATCCAAAAAAACCTGTGGCAACTTTTTTTTTAAACTCTTATTTTACTGAAAATGCATATTGTACCACCAAAATAAAATAACGCAAAAATCAATCACCTTGTTCAGCTAAACAAAATTCACACTGCATTTATACAGTCATTTTAACATGGTATTCTCTCATTTAAGAAACAAAATATTTCCAAGGGAGAGAGAATGAATTTCATCCTAATATGTAATGATCTTTTTGTCTTGGGCAAAACACAGCATTACAGTTTTAGTGGTGCAATATTTCTTGGGCAGAAATCCAATAACAGGGAAACCAAATTATTCAGTTGTGAAAGCTGTCGGTCTGGAGACACGCTATTAAACAACACTTGAGCTTTCTGTTTACTTTGGTGGTATTTATAGTTATGGCTATGCAATTATGGCTTGCTCTTGCTAAATATTTCTCAACTGCAGCTGCTATAATAGACAACACAAATCATCTTATCTTCAGCAATATTGTTTTTCTATGAAAGAAAAAGGAGAGGCAACAGAGGACTTTTGTTACTGTTCACTTTGTTTCTGCATCTTATTCTTCAGTGTCTTGTTGCTTTAAAAATAATGCATTTATATTACTTTGTATAATGATATATGTATTCCCCATTATTACAGTATGTGAACATCCCATACATGAATGTTTTTATGCTCATAGATTGCTTTCAGGTGGAAAATAAGCATAATCCTGCTATAGACCTGTGAGGCCTAATTTGCAATGGGGGAGTCTACTGTGATTTTAAAAGCAGCACTCTACATAATACTGAAATCATGTAAATTAATTAAGTCGAGGACGGGTTGAAGTGTCTTCCAGTCCATGCAAGAGTCTATATGTTCATGCAGTAAGAAGGCAACAGGGCAGGGCAAGCAGGCAATAAAAGTCTTAAAGAAGAGGACATAACCATTCTGATCATTCATAAAGGTATTAAAATAACCCATGAGATCCCATGAGGGATCAGAGCAGACCGGAGAAATAATTTCAGTCCTCCATAATGCAGGCCGACATCAAGTCATTCTCTCTATTCCTTTTTTTAGACTCTCAATAGCTACATATACAGAGCTTGTGTGGAACTCAAGTTTCCTAAGGTTTTACTTAAGCTTCTCAACTCTTCTTTTTATCAAAGTAGTTTAAAAAAATAGGAATATCTGAATATTAGAAAATATTACAAATAACAAAAGAATCCAATGCTTGAAACAATCTTGCTCTCTTCAAAAATACAGTCTTAAAATCAAAATCAATCCATCAGGCTCCTCTCGCCTCTGAAATAACAAAATTAAATCCATAGGCTACAAAATGATTTATACAAATCACAGATAACCACTAATGACACCTCTGACCTTTAAGGTGCTCTTGCCTGACATGTAACCTCCAGTTTGCAAATATTACCTTAGTGGTAAATCACCCCATTCAAAAGCTTTTGTAAGACATGAGTAGGACAAGGTAAAATGTCCTGGTTTGAAGTAAAACCGAACCAATTTTGTGTTCTCTAATTTTATATTTTAGCTAGGTCTCTTCTAACACCCTGAAATTAATGACATATCATGGAGAAAACTGTTTATTCTCAGAATGATAAGGCAAATGTTTGTGCTACATGCCAAGGAATGGAATGCAGAGAGGCTCTTGTTTATACTTCTTGCTATAACAATCAAGGTCAGCCAACTTTCATTATTTGCCCCTTAGAAGGTTGCATGCATTAAAACATAGAGGGGTCCCACCTGTGGGGAGGAGTGGTCAGGACAGGTGACCCAAACTTGACCAACTGGGGTATCCCATCCCATCTGCCCCATGCTCAGTATAA
>BJBW01013374.1:403-13570 GCA_004320125.1 Scolopax mira | reverse complement strand
CAAAAAAAAAAAAAAGGCAAGGAAAGGAGGAATTACAATTAAATTCAGACGCAAAGCACAGGATGGTTTCCAAGGGGGTTCTACACCTGCGTGCCCCATTCTGTGTCCCCTATCTGCCCAACCTCAGCAGCAAAGCCAGAGCTCTCCTCAACTGGGTTTGATCCTGGTCTCCTGGTGGCCAGGGCTGGGTGGATAATTCATGCATTCTCAGAGGCAGCAAGAGAAGAAAGGTATAACTTGCCTTCAGGCTTCCCTCCCCAGGGAGATGCTCCCACCTGGCACCAGTTCAAGACTTTCTGCTCTAAAAATGGGTTTTTTCCACATCCTTTGCATGGGAATCTCACCAGGACCCCACTGCCAGTCTTATCCCCCAGCTGATAAGACCACCCCACCAGCCTCAATGTTTTACAATCCGTTGCCCGCCTATCTATTTATCTAAATCCAAGAATCCTGGAAATCCTCGGTGCTCTGTCAGCACCTTTCATGGGAGGATTTTGGAGCATTTTCCAGACATGAAGAGAACAAGCCGCACCATTCCCCTGGGGGAAGCAAGATTAAGATTAATCCTGAACAGAAACTAAGGCCTGAGAGGTGAGGAGAGGGAAAAAAGAGTAAAAGCCATGCAAAAAAATCACACCAGGTCCACAGTGCCTTCCATTTACCTTAGAATCCTAGAATGGCTCAGGTTGGAAGGAACCTTAAACATTACCCAGTTCCAATCCCTTGCCCTAGGCAGAGACACCTCCCACCACACCAGGTTGCTCCAAGCCCCCTCCAACCTGCCCTTGAACCCCTCCAGGGATGGGGCAGCCACAGCTTCTCTGGCCAACCTGGGCCAGGCTCTCACCATCCTCACAGCCAAGAAGTTCTTCCCCACATCTCATCTCCACCTCCCTTCTTCCAGTTTAAAACCATTCGCCCTCATCCTATGGCTCCACCCCCTCAATAGAGTCCCAACCCATCTCTCCTGTTCTACCTCCCTCTGGTTGAACTGAAACACGGCCGCAAGTCCCAGCACTGTCCTGTGCAGAATAGAGACCTCAACCCTATCTCCTGCTCCCTGGAGACCACAGTTATCAGCTCCCCTCCAGCTTTTTTCCATCCAGGGAGGCTGAGGAGAGACACAGCCATGACAAGCTCTCCCGAGACGCATGGACCCATTTGCAGAATATGACTTTTTTTTGGTGGCGGTTGATGAAGAGGGAAGGTTCCTCTCTGAAGAGAGGGCTCTGCAGCAGCCAGCGCTGCTGCTGGAGGGAAGGTGACAGATAGGGTGGCAGAGAGCTCTGCGTTTACCTCTCCTGTCTGCCTGACTGCTGCTGGAATGAAGATAATCTATGAGCAGGAGTGTGCATCAGCACCGCTCTCTCCCCCGAATAAATCAGGAGGGCGAAGCCGTATTGAAGACACCGCTCCCCGAGCCTTCCTCCTGCCTGCCCACAGCGTTATCCATCTGGCCCTGAAGGTCAAAGAAGCCTCTGAGGACAGGATAATCACTACAGAGAAGAAGCTTGCGCTCCATCACTCGTGGGGTGGAGGCAACATGAGCCATGCAAAGGGTGCAGACGTCCCTTCTTCCCACCAAGCAAATGAAGCCATCCCTGTTTCTAGCTGGCCTGAGCCCGGCTGTCACCCATCCTGGTGGCACTGGGCATCAGGAGGTTCTCAGCAGTATTGCTTGCAAGGGTTGGGTGGGGCTTCTCAGCTCTCCTGCTCCCCATCGTAAGCCTATCTTGATGTGCAGCCCTTCACCCAGAGGAGCAGAAAGGTTTTGTGCCTCCTTTTAAGAGAAAGGAGCCTTCTGGAGCTAAACTACCCACCAGCAAGTACAGGCAGCTGCCCAGCTGGGATATAAAACTACTACTACCCAAGCAAAAGGAGAGCAGCATAAGGAGAAACATTTCCAAGGCCCTAAAGAAGACCCTTCAGTAGCATGAAACACCACTACTGATGTCCCTCTAGGACCACTGTCTCCAAACCTATGGGAGGAGCTGGATGAAACCCAACCCAAGAGAGAAAGGATGAAACCCAACCTAAGAGGACCAAGGATGGGTTTGGAAGCTGGGATTTATCAGCCCCGTTGATACAGTCTATAACCTCATTCCTCTTTTTGACATGGCCATGATGGAAGAGGAGGTCAGAAGGTGTGACTGATGTCAGAAGTCAGGCAGAAGAGCCTGGTGGCCCACCGGACACCTTCCCCAACCCAAAGGCAGCCTGACCCCCATCCAGCGTAAACCTTCTTCCCACATCCCTCCTAGAAAATTGGTAACGGCCTTAATTTATCTGCTGCACAACTTAATTAAGAGTCAGTGCCAGAAATGAGCTGATCGAATCATCGAATCCACCCTGGATCTTACTCTCCTCACTCCAGAACCATCCAAAGCACCTCAACTCCTTCGCCAGGGTCTCCTTTGATCATGGTTGGGTTTGTTGGGTTTTTTTTTCCCTTTCTTGGGACATCATTTCTCTCTTCCAGGCAGTAAAAAGGACGCTCGTTTGAGTACAATGGGTTTGCAACCCCATCATAAGGACGGCCTGAGGAAATCCAGGCTCAGTGCTTCTGGCATTTGTCTCTGCCAGTCAAAAGCCATAATTGGTCCCCGCTTTAGGGAGGACAAAGAAATAACCTACCTCCAAAAACACCTCTCCAATCAATAAGCATTTGTCCTTTGCATCTGTGGCACGGTGGCGGTGGGCTCCCTGGGGCTCCTGCCAGCCTATTTTTCTTCTCCTTCCTCTGGCCCATCGCTTAAGTTGAGGTGCTGAGCTTCACCTCTGGACCCCTTCTCTCCCCCCCAGCCAATCAATAACTAACCCTCTGCTAATGACCTTTCCATCCCTCTGGAGGAGCAGATCCGTCAGAGAGCAGGGATGAGCCAGGAGCTTGCTCATCCCTTCTCGGACAGTGACTAATTGCTGCCATTAGAGGCAGAATTACAGACAAAGAAGGAAGGCAGGGAAATGACTGACCCTGTGTTTAATGCAGCCCATGTCCGAGCGTCCATCGCTGCCGCAGCGCCGGGGGAATTCTAATGCAGCAGGGAGGGAGGGGAAAGTGCTCTTGTGGCCATCATTGGGCCAGCTGGGCTTCCCAACAGCATGCCCAAGCTGGGCGAGCCGTTCCTTAGTAGAGAGCGAGGCGTTGCTGGTAGAAGCCAAGTCCTCCCCTGGCAAAACGTGACCTCTCTCGCTCAGGCTGAAGATCTAAGCCTAGTTTGAAATCTCCTGCAGAGCCAACAGGTTGTGTTGGCTTCCTCTGCTCCTCAGGTTCGTTCTGAAGACCTCCTCCAGCACAACTGAAGAGCACGACCACTGCCTTCCCCACCCCGTGGCTGAACTCCTCGGATAATCACGTTGCGGGGAACGAGGAGAAATGCATGAAATCACCATTCTGCATCCAAAAAATAATAATAATAATAAAAAAAATAAAAATAAATACCCACAACTACTTCAGCCAGTCCTTTTCCACAACACAACTGCTCTCTGGGCATCTGTGCCAAACCACATCCCCAGCCCGGCTGGACACAGGTCCACTGCCACCAGTGACGGTGACAGCACGGACGCCCTCCCCGCCGGGCTGCGGGAGCTCGTGACACACCAAGGGCAAACGGGCAGGTGCTTTTCACTTGCAAAATGGAGAAAGCTGGCTCAGAAAGTGACTGGAAGAGAATAAACAAGCAATTCCCACCAGTGTGGAAAGCAGGGGGAGCTTTTTGTTGCTGCTATCGTCATCGCAGTTGTTTTCCTCCCTGCAAACCCCAGGCCAGAGCATCCCTTTTTGTAAAGCATCTCTCTGATATGGAAAATTTCGGCAGCTTTCTGCGCGCAGCTGAAGCAACATATTCCCATCCCAGCTTTGCCTGCCTGTCTTTATGCATCTGATTGAGCCTGAAGATCTGCACTTCTGCCAGTTGCAGCTTTGCTTTGGACTCTGAGTCAAGTTTCTTTATGCGGGTCTCTTTTGTGGGGGATTTCGAAGCCCTGAACTGTCAGGCACAGAGCAAAACAGTCAACACAATTACTCTGCCCTGGATCAAGCCCAGCTGAAAAGCAGCAGGCACCTCTCCACCCGCTCACGTTGGCTTTAGACCATGAGTTTACTGAGGAATCAGTGCAAATTGTGCAGTGGATCATCGGGATCCTATTTAGCTCAAAGGGGGTTTGGTAACATAATGATGGCAAAATCCCTGCCCTCAGCATCCCACCTTCAGCATCCTGCCTTCAGCATCCCTACCCTCACTATCTGACCTTCAATATCCTTGCCCTCAGCATCCCACCTTCAGCATCCCTGCCCTCAGCATCCCACCTTCAGCATCCCACCTTCAGCATCCCCACCCTCACCATCCCACCTTCAGTATCCCCACCCTCAGCATCCCACCTTCAGCATCTCCACCCTCATCATCCTACCTGCAGCATCCCCACCCTCAGCATCCCACCTGCAGCATCCCTGCTTTGCCTTTCCACACACCCCACTCATCACAGAGGTGGCCAGACCAATGCCTCACGCAACCCCTCACTCCACTGAAATCCCTCTGGGTTTCTCAGCCTCAGCCCCCCGTGGGACAGTGACCCCCAGACCAGTCACCACTGTGTCCCCACACCTTGGGGCTGGCAGGTTTAAGGCAGTTGGGGTCTGTGACGGAGCAAAAAGGGGGGCTCCCTTTGGGATTTGCTTTGCAACCAGGACGGGATGGCGATCATGTCTCTGTTAGGATAAGAAATGACTAGTCATTGGAGTCAAAGCAATTAAGAAGAGCGATTACCATAACACGCCACATCCTTCTTCCCTGCCTGCTGCCTTGCTTCATTTCCTAACTCCGTGGAAAAGCTTTCTGGGGAAAGCCCACACAGAACTTCTCAGGTGGAGATATTAACCCCGCTGAGTTTTTTGCCCCAACCCCCTGCCTCCCCCACGCCTCCGGCAGCGGCGCTTAAACCCCGGCCACGATGTGATTTACCAAATTAAAAGGAATAAATAAAATAAAATAAAATAATTAAAAGAAAAAAAGTCCTTAACACCCAATCTTTTCTCCAGGTTCTATAAATATTCCACAGAGAATCACCTCCTCCACCACCAGCCCCACCACCCTGCCCGGCTCCGTGCCGTCACTCCTGCCTGGGGGCTCTGCTCTAATAAGGCAGAAGCAAGAGAGTGAAGGGCCATAATTTCGGGTGCTTTTTTTTTTTTTTTTCATCCCTTCTGTTGTTTTCCAAAGCCATTTCGAGTGTCCCTCATGGGAGAGGAATGCAGGAGACATTTTTCTAAATATACACACCCGTATCTTTCTCGGGAGCGATACCATCGGCTGCAGACAGAGACAGGAGGTACAATTGCCGCGACAAAGAGAGATTAGACAGACGGACAGACCAAGAGCAGGAGAAAAAAGAAAAAAAAATAAAAATAAAAAATGTGGTTTTAAAGCGTAATTCATCCAGAAAGCCTTCCAAGTGCCTTGTGAAAAGAGCAAAACTTTGCAGAATCATGCTCTGAAGAGCACCCACTCCAGACTCACGTTTACCAGCGCGCCCAGCGGAATACTAAATCCCACTAAAAAGCCGAAGCGGAAACTATCTCGGGAACAGGGAAACAAAGCCCCAGACCTCTTCGCAAACACTTGTCTTGCACCAGCAGCTGAAGAGCCCCCAAGAGCCAGACTCATATTCCCTGTACCCAACACAAACCCACGTCCCGTCTGCACCGGGAGCGGGATGAGCATCACCGGTCCCACATCCTGCCTCACAGGCCATCTGGCTCAGGAGCTCTTTTCCCAGCGACAGAGCCAATACCCCCAGTAAAACCCACTTCCCGGGGGACTTTTTGCCCCTTGCCTGAGCTGCAGTTGCAACTCCATGGCCATAAACCAGCATTTTAACCACAAAAGCCTTGTTTGGGCGCTGTTTGGGGAAGGCAAAGCCGAGTGGCACCAATGGGTAGAAGTGTCCCCATCCGTAGCCCTGGATCTCCTGCTCCCAGGAGCTTGTCCTGGAGATGGGAGACCTGAAGATGCACAAGCCAGTGAAGGATGCTGCAGCAGAACCATTGCTATCTATCCCGGGGAAGCCCCGAGCTGCTTCTTCTCCCCCCACCCTATTGCTATTCACCCACGGATCGCACGGAGCGGGGTTTATTCTCTGCTTGATTGACAAGCACTTAATTAATGTTAATGGAGCACTCGCATCACGATCAAGGAGAGACTCCGAACCCCAAAGTATACTAAATCTAAAGAATTACAGCAGAATTCATCGTCTAATTACAGCGTATTGTTGAAATACCACTTAAATATAGTGATTATTAAAAGCATATTATTGATTGGGGTTTAACTGCTATGTAAATAAATCTAGTCGAGGCAAACTGAGCTACAAATTCATTACCCAGCCATAAATCCTCAATAAATATTTTTTTCATGAATCAGTTGTTGTTTATTATACAATAAATGTCTTATTAAGTCAAAATTAATTGCGGATTTGGGGAAACTTTATCGAAGGCTCCCTCCCTCCCTTCCTCCACCACATGAACGTTCTTCTTTGCCATGTGGCCTTTTAATATCCCCCTTCCCGGATACCTGTGTGTGTGTGTCCCCCCTCTCTCCCCCCTCCCCGGGGACCAATGGGGACCAGATGCTGCGCCTGCCTGGTGCCAAAGCAAATCCAATCGCCACGGCGTCGGAAAAGACACGATCCTGCCACTGCCTGGGGCTTGGCTGCCTGCAAATCTTGGCAATTAGCAAAGCTCATCAGCTGCCACCTCCTCCTCCCCCCGTGTCCCACGGGACACACACACACACACTGTCGTTCCCCCCCTTCCCCTCTTTCCCGCGCTCCCTCCTGACACGTGGCCAAAGCCCGGACGAAGTGGCCGGTCCTGGCAAAGGAAAGCCCACAGGGTCTCCAGGAGCCAGAAGACATCACCCTCCCCACCCCCCAGCAGAGACAGTCAAATAAAATAAACACTTTAAGCCAGAAATGATGAAATTTTAATGAATTTCCCATTTCTTCCTCAACTACGAGCATTCAGGCTCCATCGCTGGGTGATTTTCAGAGGTCCCAGCAGCTAAGAAAGAGAGGATATGATTTCCTCTTTGGGCATGAACTATCATGATGAATAATAAATAAAATAAAAAGCAGCAATATTTTGCATCTACCAAGAGCTTTTCATCTGTAGAGCTCAAAATGATTTACAACAAAAAAGTAAGTGTTAGAGGTGTTAGGAAAGCAGAGTTTCCTTCCTCTGGGAAATCTCAGTAGTTCAACATTTGTTTTCATCTTGAGATAGGGTGAGAAGTTGAAAGGTTTTTCTGGAGGAATCATCAGTTCCACAACGCTGAGATTCAGAATTGGGGACTTTTTTTTAAATTTTTTTTTCTTTTCCTCTCCCTTTGTTTCATCAAACCGGGGCGTTTGTACCAAACCACATTTGCAAAGTTTTGATGTGCAGATTTCAAACAAAATGTCTTCGTTTGGATTTTCCCCAGGAAAGGGGTGAAAAAAAAAAAACTGGGGCAGAGTTAGATGCTCCCTATTTCCAGCCCCTTCCTACAGTTGCAAATGTAAATCTCAGCAAATTCCAGGATTGCTTTTGGAAAATAATTCTTTTTTTTAATCAATTTTTTAATCAAAATCCACACAGCTGTAGGTCCGTTTTACAGATGGGGAAAGTGGAGGTAGGGAAGAGGTAGGACCAAACTCCCGTGGAGAGGGAATACATGGAATATAATTGTTCCCAACCTCTTCTGGCCTGTCCATCAGGGAAGGCAAGAAGAGGAACTGCTGCTCTTGTTGTGTTTTGTCCTGAGCAAGAATGGTAGATGGAATCACAGAATCACCCAGGCTGGAAGGGGCCTTTTAAGATCATCTAGTCCAACCAATAAAAATTAAAAAAAAAAGAAAAAAAATCACCAAACAATAAAAAAACCCACAAACAAATAAAAAACCCCACACCACACCCAAACCAACACCAACCCATCACTAATCCATACCCCGAGCACTGTGTCAACTCGTCTCTGGAACACCTCCAGGGATGGTGCCTCCACTACCTCCCTGGGCAGCCCATTCCAAGGCCTGACAACCCTCCCAGTAAAGAAATGTTTCCTAATATCTAACTTGAACCTCCCCTGGCCCAACTTGAAGCCATTACCCCTTGTCCTACCCTCTGTGACCTGGGAGAAGAGACCGACCCCCCCTGGCTACAGCCTCCCTTCAGGGAGTTGGAGAGAATATCGAGTTTGGTTTATACACAACAACGCCGGGACAGGAAAGGCTGAATCCATCTACTGGAGAAAAACTAATGGTCTCATTAGAAAGCTTAATTATTAACATCAGCCTCCAGTTATTTTCCCTGCAATACATTTCATTTCTGACTTCTGAGCAATCGCTCTCCGCCAACCCGTGGTGTGCTTGGGGAGTCTCCTCACAGGTGACCAGCGGCCTCACCAGGGACTCTGTCGCATGAATTTCCTCCCCAAAATCCCTCAAATCCCCGGAGAATCGATACCCCTCCCACCCCACCCCCCTCCTAGTCCCTGAGATGTGGAACAATCAACGAATCTTCCTTCCTGCCTCCTGGAGATGCTTGCGAAAGGTTGGGTGCGGCGGGGAAGGAAACGAGAGGGAGATGGGATCGTATATATTTTCCTCGATGCCACCATTTATTGGAAACACATCAGGAGCCGTTCCCGAGCTCCTGATGGAGAATTGATCGCCAGGTCATAAAACTAAATGGTGGTGCTCGTAGCAAGAGTAAACACGGGAGCTGGTGGAGGAGGGAGACGGCGGCGAGAGGATGCAGAACCAGCCAATCCCTTACCTGCCGACGGGTCTCCAAGGATTTGGGAGTCAACGGGATAACTAACTGGATCAATTCTAAGGTTTCTCCCATCTAAATAACCAAGCCCATAGCCCTTTACTTGACGCCGACAAAATGAGAACGACCAAAACATCTACCACGGGTGCTCACCACACACAAGGTGAGGAGGACCCTGTCCAGGTCCATCCCATCACCTTCTTCAGATGGAGCTAGAAACACACAAACCAGGGAGGAAACAACTTTTGCCTCCACTTCACTGGTTGCCCGAGGGCTTGTGCACATTTTGCCCTATCCTCCGCGAAACGCGCGGCCCAATTACACAGCAATCAATTTTGGGAGCACTGAGGAGATAATGGAGTGATAAGGAACAGCCACTGCGGATTTGTCAATAGCAAATCATGTCAAACCAACTTAATTTCCTTTTTTGACGGCGTAATTGGTCTCATGGATCGGAGAGGGGGAGGCAGCAGATGTGATATACCTTGACTTCATTAAAGGGCCTGACATCGTCCCGTGTGACATCCCCGATGAGTGAAGGTGGGAAAAAAAAAAAGCTCAGGCAACACCAGGGGTGGAAATGTCACGGGTTGAACCGACGTAGGGAATTGCTGCTGAGCGTTTCCCCAGAGCTTGAAGGGCATTATCAAACAGGTTCCCCTTGTCTGCCCTGGGCCCGACTCTATTCGCTTCGTATTTGAGAAGAAAAGGGGATAATAAAGCAGAAAAAAAGCTGAGATCTCAGAGAGAGGAGCCTGGAGTGGAAGGAACGGGGCACGCTCCAGAAGCGAGCCTCGGAATTCAAAATACTCGTGATAAATTAGACAAACAGCCGGGGAAAGGGGGAAAAAAAAAAAAAAAAAATATATATATATATATCTCAGCGAGATGAAATTCAATAAAGACAACTGGAAAGTAATACACTCAGGATGAAGAAATCAAACGCTGGACAGACAGCGGTGCTGCGGCGCAGGGTGTGCAAACAGACAGTCAATCAAGGGGTAAATACAAGCCGAGCATCAGGCAGCAGCTCCAGGAGGGGAGGGGGGCTGGAACAACAAGGGGGGGGTCCTGAGGAAGACCACATCTCTAGAAGGAAGGAGTTACCTGGGGAGAACGTGGATTTTATATTCTAGATGTTTTTATATATAAAGATATTCTTGACCCTGTATTAGTGGCCGCTCCCTCGATCGTGGGAAAAAATTGCTGTTTTTTCCCAAAACAAGAGGTTCTCTCTGCAGCTTTCCAACGGGTCTGAAACCATAAAAATAATAATAAAAAAAAGCTGCCTTCTCCCTTTAACGAGGTTCTCCACAAATCCATCCTGGCAGCTGGTTAGGAAGCACCCGTGTGTTTAAAAGCCATTTTTATTGCTAAATGCCATCAAAGCTCCTTTACCAGATAGCAACAGGTGGAGAAAGAACTAAGGGTTAGGCAAAGTTTGGGCTGATATTTTCCAAAGTTGGCTACCAGACAGATGTCCCCTTCTTATGAAAATTAACGGGTGATTTTGAAAAGCTCCTCCTCTGCCCAATTCCCCCCCCCCCCCCCCCCCCCCGCCTCCCTCCTCCCACCCCAGGGCTGCCGAGGGTTAGGAAAAAACAGCGTTTGCAGCAGAATAAATTCATATTTTTATGGTTTTCTTTAAAAAAAAAAAAAATTCACACATCTCTCCCCACCACGCTCCCTCTGTAATTTGCATACATAGAACTAATTGCACATTAGGAATACAAAGAGAGCTCAGATCTCAGATGGGAGGGTAGGATGGGGCAGCATCTCCTGCCCCACCTCTCTCCCCCCCCTTTTTCCTCCCTGTGCCCCGCAGAACTGATAACTCTGCTAAGGGCATTCATCCTCTCCCTGGCAAAGCAAATCACACTTCCCAGCCGTGACAGCCCCAGCCCTGGGGACTCACATCCTCTGCAAGGCCAGGAGATGTGCACAGATTACAGCGACGTTAGTCAAGAGCTGGTCGGATCCCCACACCATCCAGAGGGGTGAAAAAATGCAGGAGGCGGGAGGGATTTCTGACACGGCTCTTCATAACCAGGAGGAAAGTAGGTGGAAGAAAAGAAGAAGAGACAAAACGATACACTTCTGCTGCGCCACGTGCCCAGAGGCACTAAAATATTCTCCGCTTTTGGATAAACTGGACCATGAAGTGACTCCCGGCCCAGATGGGAGGCTCAGGGCTCTGCATCTGGCTGCGGGGGGGATGCCAGGCACCCTGTGCCACCTAAGCTGTGACGGGTACCCCCATGGTTTGGGGGAAATACTCAGGTGAGCCCTCTGGGATCCTCTGCCCTCCCAAAGATACCTGCCTCTCGCCACGAAAAGCCACGCCGTGTACCCACTGTGAATAAAAGAGCATTGAAAGCACCCAGCAGGACCACAGAGCTTCACACCTGGAGCAGAAGAGGTTGAAGAGATGATCTCTAGGGGTCATTTATCTGAAAGCATTGCCCTCTCTGTCCCCACGGCATCAGGGCTCCTGGGGGATGCTGAGTCATCCACATCTTTCTTCTCCCCAGCCTTCTCCTTCAACACAGTGCAATATTAGGCTACCTGGAGACTGGCAAATGTAGCCCACTGGTCATTTGCCCGCTGGTCCAGGCTCAGCAAAGAGGTGTGAAGCTCCCAGCTCTGGAATAAACCTCTCCCATCCATTAATTGCAGTGACAGCGGGCGCTGGCTTGGTTTGGAAAGAGGGACTGATGGTCTGAAAACCAGCTCTCCACCAGAGATTTCTTCCCTCTGCATCCTCAAATCTCCTAACACATCTCTCCCAGATGGGGGTCATGACATCCCTAAGCCAACACCAGCCCCAGGCCTCTAAGAAACAGAAAATCTGGCCCCCAAAAGGATGATTTCCTCCTCTTTCCTTCCCAACCACCCCGAGATCGCAGCCAGAGGGAGAACCCGAATCGCCCAGGTATGACAAAGGAGGGGGGAAGAGGGGAGCGAGCCGGCGTGTCACCCGGGGAAGAAACATCCTCACGGGACCAAATTGCATTCTCTATAATAAACCATCATCTTGAAACGAGTGCTCCAATTGAGTTTTGATGTAAACACTAATATTTTCTCCACTCCGCTATTCTCTTCCAGGGAGATCTCATGTATATTTCACTATGTGTCCTACCTACTATTGCTCTCATACATCAAAGGGTTCGAGGACAAGGAGCCTGATTTTGAAAACATTATTCTTTTAAAGATTTATTCGCTTGTCTTGACCACCTCCTTTGCTGAAAGGGAGAAGCTCTCCATAAATTATTTTGGTGCCCTATGTAAAACACGCACGTGCACGTTGTCTTCACCACAAATTGAGACCCTCCAGCCCTTTTCCCTCCTGGCTCTGGCTCTTCCGAGACCCTTCCTTGCCCTCTCTGTGCCGGATCACTCCAGTGACATCCCAATACCACCCCGAGGTGACCCCAAACAGGGAGAAGCTGAAGGACGGGTATCCTAAGTGACGTGCCCAAGGCGAAGAAGGGGTCTCCAGACACCTTCATGTCCCCACTGTACACTTCTGTCCAGGTAAAACTAGTCCTGAGGCTCAGACACCTCCAAACCCCAGTTCAGGGCTCTGTAAAACCAGTCCTGGGGCTCAGCAGGGCTCAGACACCCCAAACCCCAGTCCCGGGGCTCAGCAGGGTTCAAACACCTCTAAACCTTGGCTCAGGGCTCTGGAAAACCAGTCCTGGGGCTTGAAAGGGCTCAAACCCCTCAAAACCCCAGCTCAGGGCTGTGAAAAACCAATCCTGGGGCTCAGCAGGGCTCAGACACCTCAAAACTCTGGTCCAGGGCTCTGTAAAACCAGTCCCGGAGCTCTGCGTCCTCCACCACACTGAAAAGGGTGAGCTCTAACCACTCCAGAGAGACAGATGTCAGGAGAAATGAACTATTCATGGCCTCGTTTTGTAGCCACCAAGCCTTGAGTTGTGCCAGGTCACCCAGGAGACATGAAAGAAACATTAAAAACTTTCCAAAGGCTGAAGAAGACGTGGCTCTTTAAGGCCCAGGCACCGCGTGAAATTCGCCGCCCCGTTCCCTCTGCCCCTTTCCATGGCAGATGCTGGGAGGCTCTCAAAAGGAAGCCACGTTTATTTAAAATTAAATCAAAGCAGCTAATTTTGGCACGCAAGAGCTAATGCACCTCGGTGGAGGGGGGGGGGGGGAAGGGGGGGCTCCTTGCTTCAGGGCACTGCCAACAACTTAACAAAGTTAAGAAAGGAATTAAGAATCTGCGGCAGACGCTCGATGGGAGGCTGGCTCTTGGGTTGAAGCCACTGCAGAGACAGCTACGAGAGGAGATTTCACCCCAAGAATTTGGGAAATGAGTGTCTTCAACCCCCTCTCCCCCCCCC
>BJBW01013372.1:14814-39349 GCA_004320125.1 Scolopax mira | reverse complement strand
AGCCTTTTCTTCTCCAGGCTGAACCCCCCCCAACTCTCTCAGCCTGTCTTCCCAGAAGAGGGACTCCAGCCCTCCCAACAGTTTTCTGGCCCAAAAATGTGGCCCCTTCCACCCCAGAATGGAAAAAAGTCTTTACCACCACTTGCCACGTGCTTTGGAGCTCCATCCTGAGGTGCAAGCTCAAGGCACGAACGCCTTGGGTTATTAATCCATTGTCTATATTCAGACCTGCCACTATTGATGCTATTTTACTTCTTCACACAGAAATGCATGTCCATAGACTAAATAAGTGAAGGATGGGCTCCTCCTCTCGCCCCCACTCTGGTGGGGCTCTCCGCCAGGGTCATTCCGGTGGCCCCAGCTGGAGGTTACTTGGGGAAACACAGGGTTCACTCCCCAGACTTGCCTTCGGTTTCGTGTCGGGGTAACTGGCGGAGCTGATGAGACAGAGGATCTCCAAGATGGAAACCAGTGGCCTCACATGACTTCCTAACAAAGACACTTCCTCAGCTATGTGCTTCATAAAAACGCGACGACAACAGAGATTGCTCAATGCAAGGGTGGCTTGAATTTTCAAGGCGTGTCCAAGCTTTTTGAGTTACTGAACTTTCAAGCCGGCCATGGAAAATGCATTTTAGAAGGTTACACAAGGAGATGCTGGGGGATGCTGGGCACGGAGCACTCCCAGTGCCCGGCAGGATGCTCTGCTGGCCTGGGTGACCACTGCCATTTGCTTCACGTGGAAGTCCTGCACCCAAACTGGGCTGATGGCACAGCAGATCAGCTTGGGAGCGACTCTGTCCCTTTGACATCTAATTAAAAACCTGAATTTTAAGTAGCCTCAGTGATTGAGGGAATCAGCCCCCCCCATTTCACCACCAGGCTTTTCCAAATACTCTTTGTGCAAATAGAGAAATATCTCACATTTTATTGACTGTTTATCCCCTTCTACTCTCACCCACTGCACCACGCATCCAGCTGGAGAGACCCTACCGAGCAACCCCTTTGAGGATCATAAGGATTTTACAGGTCTTTGGGTTTTCGCTTGTTTTCCTTCAAGACCTGCCCTTAGAGGCAGCTCCAGCCCCTGACCCAAAACCTCCCGGACATCTAAACACCACTTTCTGGGTTTGAAGGAAAAACCTTACATCATTTTACACGTGCAGTCCCTGGGGAGGGAAAGCAAGCAACCCAGCGAGGATGCTGGGGCAGCCTTTTAGCAATACCTTTATAATACATGATTTCTTTTTTTTTTTTTCCTTTTTTTTTTTTTTTTTTTTTTTTTTGCTTTACCGCAGCAGAACTCATCTGCTTCTTCATTATATAATTTCTACTTCAGTTCTCCTTCAGGCTTTCTCCTTGAAGCGGCCGCAGAGAGCTCAGGAGCTCTGCAACAAAGGCAAGAGGAAGCTCTGCAAAAGTTCAGGAGCACCCACTGGGAAATACTCCCCCCCCCCCAAAACACATTAATTGGCAGAAAAAAAATAAATAATGAAGATATACCTTCCATTTCATACCACTTCTCCTCCCCATCTCCTCCACATGAGGTGGAGACACCACGAGGCACTTCATTTCACGTGCCTGGGAACGGACAGGGGGACTAAAGGACCCCTCCGGCTGCTCATCCTTAGGTTTGCAAAAACAACAGGCTTTGTTGAAACAAACAGGAGAATAAAAGGAAAGGTCTAGGAAAAAAAAAAAAAAGGAGGAAAGAAAGATGGATGTATAATTAAGTCCTAAGAAGGGAGAAATGGGATGGGGCAGCACCACAAATTGCGGGGAAAAATAATGCACTGGGTGGATCTCCTGCCCTAAACATAGCAGGAGGGTTAAAAAAAAAATTAGGAGTAGTGATAAAATGTATTTAAACGGGGGAGAAGGGCAAGCTCCTGACACAGAAATGGGTGTAAATGTGCCCCCATCAGGGAAAAGTTGAGTTTCTCTTGCAAAGAGCGGGGACGCGAGGGCAGGGAGGAAAGGGGGAAAGCAGGAGGGGGTCAGGGGAGTCCAGCTCCCTTGTGGAGGGAACGTGGGGCTCAACTAATTAAAATGCAGAACCCTCGGGGGGTTTCGGGAGGAAGGCACTGCAGAAATTAAGTCCAAATCAAACGCTATGAAATCCCAGGTATTACCAGCAGAAGAGATCCACAAGTATCTGGGCTGTTAAAATGGAGAGCGAGAGATGCTCCAGCTGCTTCAGAAGCATCGCAGAGAAGCCACCACACTCAAATCCTTCACCAACGCTACCCCCAGTGCTCCTTAAAACTGTTTTTCTCCGACACAAGAACAGGCAAGTGCCTGAGAAAATACAGGAAAAAAAAAACAAAAGAAAAAAAACAAAAGAAAAAAAAAAAAGAAAAAAAAAAAAGGAAAGGCCGGGTGGCTCCACATAACGTTTCCGAAAAGTAGGACATCCTTTGAAAGACACAGGATCCCACCGAGGTGACAAAGGGCCGCAAGCTATAAGTAACCCAGTGTCACTTTTGCTGAATTCTCCCCCCAAAACTCCTCACCCCTCCCGAGAAAAGAACTTCTTGCTTTCTCCCATGAATGAGGAATCACTGCTAACAAATTACACAGCTACGCAAGCAGAAGAGCCACTGTTTTAAAGAAAACATCAGCTGGGAAATAAAAGGTGGGGGGGAACCAACTTGGCTGGAATCTGGTATAAGGTAAAGTAAGTTCCAGCACAAACTGGAAAAATTCAAGGCCAATTTACATAAGGAAAGCTGTGCACACAAGAAGCACAGCCTCCGTGCAGGTGTAAAGCCAGCACGGCCAAAGCATCGCCGCAGCAACGAAGCCCAATGTGGAAAAAAAAACCCCAAAAAACCCAAACCCAAACCAACAACAAAACCCCTGGTAGTTATTAAACTATTAAGAAAAAAAAATAAAATCCTGCCGGTTCCCAACGATCCGTCAAGGTGCAGGAGGCTGAATTTCAGGGCCACAAACCAGATGTGGGTGCAATTCCTGCAGCTGCACAAACAGGGCCGGCAAACGGGAGGGCTCCGGCAACCAACGTGTGAACGTCCCGCTGGTGCAAGGCTACAGCGTGTGACAGAAGTTCACAGTTTTATTTTCCCCTCCCTACATTAAAGCCTGCCAAAAGAAAGCAGCGAGGAGCCTGGGAGGGCTGGGGCGGGAGGTGTTGCCTCTGGAAGGTGTGTGCCACCTGGGCAACCACAGCTGAATCACTTCACCTGTAGGCACACGGGAAACATTTGGCCTCGGGGGCTCTTTTCGTAAGAAAGAGAGGCAATTCCTCCCCTCGCTGCAGAGGACGGTGTCGAAGGCACCACATTGCTGGCTGATGTCCATCCTGATGGACAACAGGATGCCCATGAGCCAGCAATGGGCCCTGGTGGCCAAGAAGGTCAAACCGAAACCAAATACCGAAGAGCAAAGCCATAATTTAACCAACAACTCTCACGCCCCCATCGCTATGTCAAGGCAATCTGTCCTTCCCTTCACTAAAATACTCTTAGAAGCAACAAAGAGATGGCTGTTGTGTATCATTTTAATTCTTCTTCTTCTCTTGAAGACCAAATGAGAACCTGTCAGAGGTGGACACCCCACCTCCAAAGCTCATGAGCAAGGGAAATGGCGAGGGGGACGCCGATCCTGCACAGCAGAGCAGACACTCCAGGAGCTGCCATCAAATATTTATTAGTCTGCCGATGAGTTAATTAAAAATTTTAACAAGATTTCAACCCTCACTGAAATTATTTACCCCACGTACAGCCAGGGTGGTGACAGCGGATGGATAAGTGCTATAGGGAGTGATTTTATTTTTTTTTAATGACTTACCTACTTGTTGGCAAACCCTCTAATCATCACTAACAGCTGTAAAATTTATCTGTCCTTCATATTTACTGTGCAAAATATTTGCTAGATTGCTTCTGCCTTGTCCCTCAGCCATAATTACTCCATCGTTTTTCAAGACCAAGCCCAGGCCCAGCATAAGGTCGGGGATTGATTAAATCCTTCGTTATCAACACTCCCATGAATAAGGGTGGGGTGGGAAAGGACTTGATTTTAGCTGCAGACCCTCTCAGGAACCGAGATCTAAGTGTAATGAAGTATTTTCATCTGCTGGAGAAAAATCAGGATGGGATGGGATTGCCATTGTGTCGTGCAGCAATGCCATTTCTCATGGTATATTCATGAATAATGTGCTTACACCAAGTGGAAAAGCTTCCTCCTCAGTTTTCCATCAGCCAGGAGGCCGCTGCGCAGCTGCATTTTCCAGCTAAAGATAGACAGAGGCCGGAGAAATATAGAGCAAAGGGAGCTCATTTGTGACATTATACTATTATATTTAAGAAAAAAAAAAAAAACAAACCCAAACCCTGGTGCAGCTGTATCTGTACATCATCGCTCCGACATGTGCTTGGGTCTCTAATTACTTACTTTCATGAATTAAAGACAGAGGGATGTAGAGATGAGACTGCAGAATGCCAGAGAGAACAAATAGGGGAAATTTGGGGGAGTCTCCCATTCGAGAGAGACAAGAGTCAGCAACACTCGGCAGCTCCCCATCCCTCTCGTCTGCGGGGATCAAAGCGGGGAGAAATATTAAAGGCTCTGAAGTTACAAAGAGGCATGAAACCCCTTAATGAGCATTTCACCCTGCAGGTGCGGGAGCGGAGGCAGAATCACAGAATCCCACGGGGTTGGAAGGGACCTCTGGAGACCATCTCCTCCAACCCCCTGCCAGAGCAGGGCCACCCAGAGCAGGTCCCACAGGAACATTAAACCTTCCACTCCAAGTGCAACATTTTGCTTATTTTCCATCTCTGCACCCTTTACTATTACAGTTGCCATAAATTTAAGGCTGCTTAAATCAGAATTTTATTCCGATACCTTAATAGAAGATTTTTTTCCTTTCCTTTGCTACACATTCAGAGACACGTGGAAACTGCTCAGCTGTATAAATCCAACGCTGAAAAAAAGGACATACAACCCAACTGATATTCTGTTACTTTGTTATTAAAATTTGCTAATTAGTTTGCCTTTCCCTCTTCACACTTGGGCTTAAGACAGTAGAGAATTTCCCTACAGATAAAATTGGTCCCTTCTTAACAACCCATTCACGCTTCTAAAAGGAATAGGCTTTCTCCCAGGTGACGTTTTGATACGAACTCTAACAAGCAACGGGGCAATTTTCCTTTTGATTTTGAATTTCATTTTAACTTCGCCAAATATATTTTAATATACATCCCGTGGCTCATCTGTAGCCGGGATTCGTGACAGCTCCATTAAACAAATGTGTGCCTTTCATTGTATAAAGAAACTCAGGGATAACAAGGTGGAGGAAGACAGGCTGGGGAGGGAAAGCACATTAAAGCCAAGGCTTTATTAACCTCACGAGACTTCTCAGCAACATGCAAGGGGAGTCTAAGGTCTTTATGAAAAATAAAAAGAAAAAAAGCATCTATGAGGAGTTTGCTGTATGTTCCTATCTGGGTTTTTTTTGCTATTCCTACCATCGCCTCCCCTTTGCAACAGCAACTCCGAGAGGTGAACAAATTCAACGAGGAGAGCAAGTGTTGGAAATACATGGAGGAAAAAAAAACAGGTTTTATGGAAAAACATCACCCACCTCTTCACTTTAGAGACAAGAGGTCCCTGGGTATTAATTACCCTAATGCCACAGAACCAGCAGAGCCCCTCTGCTGCCTCCCCACCCCACTCCAGTGGGGCACTGGGCAAGGCAGGCAATTTTTCTGTGTATATTGAATTACACCTGAGTTTATAATTCTTACCAGCAACCTACTCTCGAGTTTACAGTTTGAGGTGATTTGAAAGTTTACTGAAAAATACTGAAAGTTTACCAGAAATGGACCTTACCACTCACCGGAGTTAGTGTCAACCGGTTACACAACTCCCATCAACCCTAAAAAGATGTTTTTAGCGATAACTGGAAGATAAAAAAGACATCTCTAACTGAAAGTACAAGTAGTTCTTACGTAGGGTTTAACCCATCTAAAATTTTCCTCTTTCAAAGAGAAGATCAAAAGTAGGGAAACAAACAAAAAGGCAGTTCTAAGCAGGTTTATTTGTTATTTTTAGAAGATAAAAGGACCTCCTTTTCAGATATCCTACTGTGCCACGTTCTCCCCAAAAGCTGCTGTGAAGAGCAGGTCGGCTGAAGGCCAGGAGAACTATGACTGCAACCACCCAGGAGCAGAACCTGCTCACTCACCATCCCTGGTTCTGCTCCCAGTTGGCTTCACCCCATCTAAGAAGCTTCAGACAGAAGGCAGGGTGGGAGGAGGAAGAAACCCCTCCAGAAAGGACAGTGCCTGCCCAAGGTGGTCAAACCCATGAAGATGTGTCATTGCCCAGCAAGACTAATGCTCACCTACATTTTTATTACTTTATGATATTCTTTTCCTTAAATCCGTCCACATCTGTGTAATCAGTGTAAACAAAACTGTGCTTCCTACTAAGGGCTCAACGTCCAAATGGTGCTCAGTCACAAGTGCTGTCCCTCAGGGGTCCCTACTGAAACTGGTACTGTACACTATCTTCATCAACGACCAAGATGGTGGGATTGAGTGCAACACAGAATAGAATCATAGAATCATTTCAGTTGGAAAAGACCCTTGGGATCATCGAGTCCAACCATCTACCCTACACTACAAAGGTCTCCCCTACACCATATCCCCCAACACCACATCTAAANNCATCTAAACGACTCTTAAACATGTCCAGGGATGGTGACCCAACCACCTCCCTGGGCAGCCTGTTCCAATGCCCGACCACTCTTTCTGTGAAAAATTCTTGCCTGAAGCCTGAAGCCATTCCCTCTTGTTCTGTCACTGATTACCTGTGAGAAGAGACCAGCACCAAACTCTCTACAGCAATCCTCAGCAAGTTTGCACATGACATCAAGCAGAGAGGAGTTAATTTGCTGGAGAGATGGGATTCCGTCCAGAGGGACCTTAAGGAGTTCAAGAAGTGGGCACACATGAACCTCATGAAGTTCAACCAGGCCAAGTGCAAGGTCCTGCAGCTGGCTTAGGGCAATCCCAAGCACAAATCCAGGTTGAACACAGAATGGATAGAGAAGCCCTGAGAAGAAGGACTTGGGGGTGCTGGTGGATAAGAAACTCAACAGGAGCAGGCAACATGGGCTGGCAGCCCAGCAAGCCCCCCAACACCTGGGCTGCATCCCCAGCAGCGTGGCCAGCAGGGACGGGGGGGGGATTCTGCCCCTCTGCTCCGCTCTGGGGAGACACCCCCCAGTGCTGCCTCCAGCTCTGGGGCCACCAANNGCCAGAGGAGGCCCCGGAGATGCTGGGAGGGCTGGAGCCAACCTCTGGATCATTTTCTATGAACAAAAAAAAGGCAGAATTTCTCACACTTCTCTGGTTCACGGAGGCAGCGACCACAGCCGTGTCTGGGAGGGAGAATCAGCAATTGCTGGTGTCTCTCCTCCAGAGAGCTGCCAGCCAACGGGAAGCCCAACACTGGAGAGGTGCCCTTGAGAAGGTCAGAGCAGGAGCTAACACAAAGTGACAAAGAGGTACCAAAATAGCTAAAACAATAAAAGAAAGTAAATAGGCACCGATTTATAACCTTACATTCAGAGGAAGGGCTTGCACAGCAAATACTACGTTAAGCAAAGAGCAGGAAACCATTAAATACCAGAAAAAAAGTGAGGGACTCACTTGAATGTGGGTTTCAATTAAACAATACATCATCTTTGTGGCCCAGGAAGGAGAAATTCCTCGAGGGCAGCAGAGAACCCAACAGACGAAGAAGCCATTAAGGTATCCAGCATCATTTACTGGCCTGTTGCATGCAGCCAAACACATTTCCACCTCATCTCCTGGGCACAGCAGGAGCTTCCTACACGGTGGGGATGGAGACAACGATGAGTTGAGGTTCAAGGAACCACCACAGACCTACAATCTGGCTACAATCAACATTAATGCTGTGCAGGAAAGGTGATGATAGATTGCTCAGCTTTGCCATGTAGGTAGTGACCAATGGTAGAAGGAAAGTGACATCTCAGACCTTGGAGGGGTCTCTGTAGCTGGTTATGGTCAGAGAATTAGGCTGGTTTTGAGTAGAAATGGGAAAGCCTAAGAAAAAGCTGCATTTGCTAAAAATTTCTAGGTGTAATAAGGCAAGTACATGAAGTGGTTTCTTCCAAAACATAATCAAAATGGCAATTGGATATGAAAATGAAATAGCCACAAATAGATCAAATCAATGTAACGTTTAACAGAACATGACCAAACCCTTACTTAGACATTCTGATTTTCTGAAGGAGCAGCACCAAAAGGTTCTACTTAGTAAAAGAAGTGTATGTCTCAAATACTTTCTGTATCAACAATCCAAGTCCAACGATCAGATTTATGTGTGAAAACAAAAGCGTCTAATGGTATTTTTAGAAAAAAAGGAACAGAAAGAGTTCTCAGATGTGAAACTACAACCAGGTCCTGTACCAAAACAGTTCCTCCTTCATCTCACACAGAAGAGCCAAAGTCACCAGCGGGCACCTGAAATCCCATCGGCTGTTTTCTTCTCAACATGGGCTTGAAACTTTTGTCTTCAGCCTCACGCAGGTGCCTCCAACATATAAATATCCACCAGAAGGAAGTATTTCAACATCATGCAAACAAGGGCTGCAGTGACCCAAATGGCCAAATAAAAGCAAAATGGGGGGAGACTCAGTTAAGAGTCCAACATCTTTAACAGGGTGAATGCTTTTAATATAAATTTTATCACTAGTGATATGAAAAGAAATGCGTTGGGGACCTTCAAGTGCTTGTTATAAGTTTTCTTCTAAACAAGACAAAATAACCGCAAAAAACCAAAAAGACTCAATTTTTCAGCATTTGCATTTGGCAACCTAAAGAGAGAAAGACATCCCCTGTCACTGCGGTTGCAGCCTGGCCAGCAGAAGGACAAGAAGTCCAACCTGAAGATGGACTGAATCACAGAATGATATGGAGTTGGAAGGGACCTCTGGATGATCATCTAGTCCAAGCCCCCTGCCAAAGCAGGTTGCACAGGAACATGTCCAGGTTTGAATGTCTCCAGAGAAGGAAACTCCACCACCTCCCTGGGCAGCCTCTGCCAGGGCTCTGCCACCCTCACAGGAAAGAAGTTCTTCCTCATGTTGAGATGGAATTTCTTATGTTTAAGTTTGTGCCCTTCTTTCCTGTCCTGTCCCTGGGCACCACTGAGAAAAGCCTGGCCCCATCCTCCTGACACCCACCCTTGAAGTATTATGCCTGTAAGTACCTAAAGGGTGGTCCATGGGGTCCATGGCTCTTGTCCTGTCTGTCCTCTACCAGGCAACCTGGAGAGCCTTTTCCAGTGGGCATGGCAGGGGGTTCCTGGTTTGTTTGTGCTCTCTGCTTTTGAAAAGCGAGGTTTCAGGAGCGCCCCAATGACTTTCGATTCCTACGTGGTGAGATGAGTCTGGGATTTCTTCTTCCTAAATCCCCAAAAGCGCTTCGTACATCTTTGTCTTGACCAGCAGGACTCCTTTTCAAACACATGGCTGAACCAACACCCCTCTCTCCAACGAACAAAAGAGGTAGAAGAACAGAGGATTTGGAAGTATGGGGACTGACAGGCCCATCATCTGTGTCCTTCCCACCCCACCAGAAGCCCCCAGGAAAAGGGAACAGCCAGGCAGAGGTTACGACTTCAAGGAAACTCACCTACGGTAAATACCTCTCAGGAGATACCATTTATAAAGTGTTGCAACACTTGAAAAACAAAACAAAAACCAAACAAAAACGCTGTTAACAGCAGGAAATCTGTTTAAAGTGGAAGGAATATGATCATTAAGGGAATAAAGAGGGAGTTTCAGCTCAGCAAAGACCTAGGGCTAAGGTGGGAGAGGGAGCGCCTCAGCGATTGCATTTGCATTATTTTCATCTCAAAGCCCCATCGTGGGATAAAGGGGATGGGAACTCAATCACAGCAACTGGATTTAATGCCAAGCCCAAAAAGTCCATTTGCTAGAGGAAAAAACATGAAATTTAATAAGACAGGTGGAGGGAAAAGAAAAAATAATAAGAAGGAAAGGCTGGGAGGTGCCAGGTGGGATGAAGGCAGGGCTCCCCCCCACACAGCCCTGTCAGTGCCCTAAATTAGGGGAAATCCAGAGCAGCCGAGGAGGCACCTCACCCTAAAAAATTAATCCAGAACTCACTCTTCCTCCCTGCAATGATATCCAATTTCACAATTAAGAATTTAACCCTCGACTTGCCTGGGCTGCATCCCTTGAGCTGCCCGATGGTGGGAGATATCTCAAGTAAAGAGCCTGGCCACAGCTGGGTGAGTGATTTGTTCTGATTGTTTTGGAGAGAAGAGGGGTAAAGGAGAAAATAAAGAAGAAAAGCTGTGTTCAGCCCAGCCTGGGCAGGAATTAAGCAGGAGGTTGGCAGCACCACCACCACCCAGCGAGGTTCACCTCTTCGAAAGCTGAATCATAGAATTGTCCAGGTTGGAAGGGACCTTCAAGATCATGGAGTCCAACCATCAGCACAACACTGACAAGTCCATCACTGACCCATGTCCCTCAGCACCACGTCTGCCCAGCTTTGAAATCCCTCCAGGGATGGAAACTCTTCCAAGGCTTCATAACCCTTTCTCTGGCCAAATACCAGAGAGAAAAATAAAGATATCTTAAAAGTCACAGGAGTTAAGATTTTTTTGTTTGTGTGTGATGCAGTTTACCTGCTTCCAATCCAAAAGCAGCTGCTCTATCCAGAGGGAAAGGTGATCTTTCTGCAGTGAAAAAATCCTGAATCCAATTGCACATTTATGGGGCAGAGTGCGGTTTAATAATTAACTCCAGGCAGCACTTCCAGCACCGGGTTGGGGCTTTACTCCTTCATTAACCCTCAGGAGCAGCCCCCCAGCCCCCCTCTATCCCAGCCACCCCTGGCTCCATCCCGGGTGCCTGATTATCTGTCCTCCAGCCACCAAACCGATCGGGGAGGACATCCAGAAGGGGGACACCAATATCTTCAAGGATCATCCACCACAGGATCATCCCACCCCAGTTTAGGGAAGCAGCCAATTCTAGAACAGAAACCAGGTGGCCAAAGCAGCCTACGGAGGACATACAACACCAGTATCTTACTGGGACCAGTATTTAAACCACGCAGGAGCAAGCCACTCTCAATCCACAAGGAAATATCCCATTTTCCATCACACTCCAGCCAAAACCAGCTCCGACGCAAACGTTTCTTGCAACACAGCTATCTCAGACAGGGAGTTGTGATAGAAGCAAAATAAAATTTCTCCAGACAAAGGCAGCTCTAGTGATATATGTAAATTTTGCCTTATGGCACGTCAGCTCTAGCAGCCTTTTTTCCAAGGGAATTTAGCAGGGATACAGGCCCTCCTCGCTCCCACATACTCACGGTCCACACCGGTGAGCCCCCCCAGTCTGGGGGAGAGCCTGCAAATCCCACAGCCCTACAGCACCTGCAGCCAACACATCGTCCAACCACTACTCGTTTTACCATTTTGTTCCATTTCTAAATATATTCTACTCTCCTTCCGAGTTACCACGCCATTACACTGATTTTTCTCTAAGCTATTGCTGGCTGTGGGCAAACCAGAGGAGTGTTCAAGTAGTTGCAGGCAATGGCTCAGAAGAGCAAGACGGATGCTGAGAACCCTCTCCTTGCCCTGGAAGCCGTAGTTGCCTTTGCCATAAAACATTTTGATTTCCTAAGTTTGTGCTTTCTTAAAAATTATCCAGTTACGGACTCAATTCACCCGATCCACACCCCGAGCACCCTCCAGCGTAACGCTGATTTATCAAAACCAGGTATTTTTCCTTTAGCACACCCCCCCTGCACTCCATTCTGCCACCGCAGCAACGAAGCTGTTCCATTTTGCAAAACATACGGAGAAAGGGCAGCTCATTCAGGCAACAGTTTCATCCTTCTGAGCTTTTAAAACAACTCTGGTAGCTACAAAGGCGACGCAGACTGACTGCACAGCTCCTGTAGGGAAAAACAACCCAAAGGATGCCAAGGACAGAGAAAAACCAGGGACTTTTGCGTTCAGCAGCCTCAGTAATTAATTCCGCATGAAGAGGTGCTCCAGCAAAAACCACCTCCATGACAAGTTTAAACATTTGCCGCCAGAGGAAAGAAGAAAGAGAGTCCTGCAACCTTACCTCTCTCTTCCCGAGGTGAAAGATGGTTCATGGGAAAAACTGGATTCTTCAGCTGGTTAAACAGCAAAACGACAGAATCCTAAAGCCTCAGCAAAGGCAGGCATCGACCTTCCATGGGCAGTCTTCACATGAACTCTTCTGAGCGGGGACCAGCATCAATTACTGGGGTCCTGTGGAGGAAAAGACAGTTTGTTGGCATTATCTTTCATTTATCTTTGCACATTATTATCCATGCGATGCAAATTTTCAGCCTTTTAAACAGAAAAACGGCAAAGTCGAGGTCAACTATTAATTCACAGCAGCATCACCAACAGCCCACTGACCCCAACACTATCCATTGGGAGGTATCTTTTACGTTTCCTCAGAAAAGAACTCATCAAGGTGCCTCAAGCTTTAATCTGCTCGGGCAAATAAAATAAATGAAAGGGTAACATTCCAACCGATACGTTGGGTTTTTTTTAAATTCTTCCCTCCCTCTTTGCCGACGCCACTCCTTAAGAAAGAGAGATTACCCTCCAGAAAAAACGCAGCGCAGATCTAGCAGAGAATCTACCACCGAGAGACAGCATCTACACCAGGCGGGAGATAAAACCCAGCAGCAGACAATTGCAGTGGGTGTCAGCCCCCCCAAGGGGCTGCAGCCCCCCACCCAACTCGTACGGCTCCCGGAGAACGAGATCCTTCCCCCGCCTCACAAAGGCAGGGGAGCAAACTGCTGCTGTCACACAGCATTAAGCTAGAATGGGACCAAGGGGGTTTCTCCGTTGGAGAAAAGTCCTCTTCTGTGGACTTTCCGTAGCACCTTTGACAAGCCAGGCACCCTCTGAACCTGAGAGGAGCGTAGTTATTTCTCTCCTGAAGCCATTTCTCTCATATGCCATAAAAAGACACCAAGAGTGCAGTGTGCCTGTTTTCTACAGTGACCTATCCCCTCTCTTGTTCTTGTTCTTCTTGAGCCAAATCATAGAATGGTTTGGATGGGAAAGGACCTTAAAGACCATCCAGTGCCACTCCCTGCCCCGGGCAGGAACACCTCCCACCATACCAGGTGTTCAAAAACCTGGTCTCTTCATATTGTGATGCATTGCCTGAATTCTAAGGAAAAAATAATTAATGTTTAAAAAATAATCCTTGGAAACACTGAGCTGAGCTTCACAACCTTCCTTCCAAGCCACTCCACACCTTGTGGTTTCTACAGCCAAGCTTGCTACTACCCCATCAAATGCTCCAAGACACAAGTCCCAGCGTTGCTTTTGAACTTTTATATGTAGTAGCTACAGGATGCAATTCATCTTAATCTGCCCTCGACACCCAAGAGCTGTTTGGAAACCAGAGTGGTAACTCCAGGTTCCCTCTGCAGCCAATAAAAAGGTCCGTGAATGTCCTCTTGGAGAGAATAGATGACCTTAAAAGATCCCTTCCAATCTAAACTATTGTATGATTCTCTGCTGGATGGAGATTTCTGCTGGTCCTCAGCAGCCCAACCGGCACCAAAGACCTGCTACTGCTTCAGTGGATCAGGTTTGATCCCCAAGGAACCACCACTTCATGAGTCCACCATAAATTACTTGAAGGATGTGCCTGTTTTCTTTCTTTCTCCTTCTCTCTCATGGGGTGACTGGGATTACTGGGTTAAATTTATACCCTAAATTCCAGCATCTGAAGCTTGATGAGGGGAGCACCATCATTAGTTCAAAACCTCCTTGTCCCCATCACTGCTATTACAGAAGAAATTACTTACATGGACATGGTCGTTAGAATATTGTCTTAACGCACCCATCATTAGCAACACAAGACTCTTGTAAGTCACTTGTTGCCATTTATTCATGAAAAAAATCAAGTAGGCAAAAGAAGGGAGGAGAACTTGGGCAGCAGCAGCATCTCCAAGGCACCAGCAAGGAACAATGCTGGAATCTGCATCCCAAAAAGAGAGGTGTGACTATAGCACAGCCCGACGGGAGATGGGATACCTGCCTCGTTAAACATCTGGTTTTTTACACACATGCACACAAAATGATCACAAAAGATGCATAAACTGCTGTATTACTCAGGCTTCCAGTCTGAAAGTTGCATTTTACAAGAAGGAGATGGTCTTTGAATTTTTAAATGAGACATATATATATATCTATCTATCTCCCAGGGACTTTCACTACAATAAATAGACCAAATGATGCAAAGGAATAGATGTTAAAACCAGAAAAACATAAATAATAATGGAAACTTTAAGAATCTGTTTCCAGATTCCTGGGGTGAGGTGTGTGTCTGGGGGGGAACAAAGCTCCCAAAACTAAAAAGGGAAGACGCTCCTGTTTAAGAAAAAAATAAAGTAACTCTTCTCAACCTGGCTCTCGTGAAAAGGAAACCACAAGGGATTCCTCTCACAAAAGGAAATCAGAAAAAAAATATGTAAGTAACAAAGAGAAAAAAACCTACAATATTGAAATACATCAGGAATGAAGTGATATGAAGGAGCAAGGGAAGGAAAGCAGGACGAGAGGAACCACTATAGTCACAGGTTTGAGCCTATCAGGTTATAGAAATTACCTAAAACCAGCAAATTTCGGCGGCGGAGCGTTACTGCGCAGCCACGGAGCAACCACCAGCGACATCACAGGAGCGGCAGAAGAACGTCACAAATATTTCTGTTCATTAATTAAGAAAGAAACCAGCTGGCAGAGTCATGCCACAGGAAACGTCTTCTCTTCCAAAGAGGAAAACAACGTCGAGCGGAGCCGGGGCCGGTTTCTGGCAGGAGAATCTTCAGCTGCGTCCCGGGGACTCCCCAAGAGCCGGCCGGGGAGAAAAAAACTCCAGAGAATTTACAGCAAATTCCCAAAAGTGCTCCCCACGGAGCTCTGAGAGCCTGGGAGGACACACACTGCTGTGACAACACGTTGAGGAGGATGATGGAGCCGATAACAAGCTCTCAGCCCAGCTTCCAGCCCAGGAAGACGAGGGAAATGCCGGTATAAAACCTAATTAGGAATTTCAGGAAGTAAATAACCACTGTCCATCAGCACGAAGGTCTTAAATCAATTGTGTGTGTTTTCATTAAGACGACAAGAATTGGCTGCAAACTGTACCAGCTCTGATGCAACAGACCTAGAGCTCAGTAATCATGTAACTTTGTAAAGTCTGATTTCTCAAGGAACTGGAATTCCATTACATAACGCGGAATATATTAAAACAGATTAATAATTGGCCAAGCGACAAGTCATAAAATATAACTAGATCATCATTAATCACGTGCTCGGACTGAAATCCCAGAAGGAGCAGTTCTTGTGCCCTACATTACTCATCCTGCTGCAAGCCAGGAGCAGAAGCCACCACAGCTCCTGCTCGTGCTGATTCCGAAAGCTGCAAAAAGCAAAGGACACAAGATCTGGATCTTCTCCCAAGGTGACCACTCCAAAGACCTGCCACATCCTTATCATCAAACACAAACCTGGGGCAGAGACACTTCCCAATCCCAAGGGACCCAGCAGCAGCTATGGAATGACAGCAGCCTGTTCAGTGCAAGAACGAGGGGACAAGAAATGAAACTAGCAGGTGACAAGCCCAAAACTAGTCAAGAGTCAGTGGTTTCTTCACCCATGACCCAGCTAAGCGGGTTAGCTCCTCGCTGCAGGACGTTGTGCACACTAAACGTCTGCAGGAGCTCAAGGAAAGACCGGTCGTGTCACAGAGCAGACACCAGTGATGGTTACTAGTAAGACAGACATCATCTCTGGCTGGGAAAGCCTTGGAGATCTTGAAAGAGGGTAGACATTTGGGAAAGTGTTGTACCAAATCTGCCCAGTTCTTACATCTTTCTGGAGGCTCCACTTTCAGAAACCAGGTGAAGATCCATCAGTGCTAGTCTTATATTCTCACTTAAGAATAGAGGAAACTGTACTTTGGAAAAGATGCCAGTGATGGTGGACCACCAACCACACGTGGCTCCCCAGTATGGTTTCCTTTGGCAACAGCAGTGCACTGGTCGCATGTATGAAACACTCCTCAACACAGGAGCTCAACTCACAACTTCAAATACACCTGAACTCTACAGCCTCTCGTGCAGGAGAACATATCAGATACTTCTAACAACCTCTCCTTTTCCAGAGATGGTGTACAAGACTTTGAGCAACCTGGTCTGGTGGGAGGTGTTACTGCCCAGGGCAGGGGGTGGGCTTTGAGGTCACTTCCAACCCAACCCATTCTATGAAACTATGGGTTTTGAACCCCCAAGCAGCTCACAGGCAGCCCCAGAGTCCCACCTGGACTGCAGTGCAGTTGCACAAGAAGCGGTGGGGAGATGCCATCCCAGGTCATCAAGGATCTGAACTGCCATCAGCAGGTTTGAGAGGCACAGAAAAACATGTGCCTCATTTAGGGAGAACCAAAGATCTTCCAAACTAATTCCCTGGCAGAACCGCTCCATCCCCTCAAGCTCTCCCACATCCCACACACATTCTCCTCCCTCAACCATATGAAGATCTTGCTGAGCTTTTCCAGGTCATTACTATGCAATCTGTCTGCAGACCACTATTTGTAGCCCACAAATCACAGGAAGAAGCTAAAGGAGCTGGATCTTGCCTTTTCTTTCCTAAACACGACACCTTGAGGCAGTAACAGAAGACACTTTGCAAGCTCAAGCTTTCAGTTTAAGATACAGAGAGATCTGGAGGACAGATAAAAGAAATAAGTATCCACAGATAACATACATCAAGAGCCCAGGATGTCTTCCCCTTTCATGAGAAAGTCTTTTAATTAGTAGGAATATGCACTCAATACGCACTCAGAAAGAAAAAATACCCCATGACTCGACAGACTGGACCCTGGTTTTGCTCAGCTGAAGGTGAGGGCAAGAAGTGGGCTATCCAGGATCTCATTATCCTCTGAAGCTGCTCTGAGCAAGGGTCAGACCAGATGACCTCCTGACATCCCTTCCACCTAAACCATCCCGCATTAACTACAGCGGATTCAGCGCATCAAAAGTTCTCCTTATCCCATGAAAATGCATTTGAGTGCACTCAGAAGAGCCTGGTGTGTTGCTGAACCCACCAGCCCTTCCATCTGCACATCTGCTTGGAAATTCTACTAATCAGCTGAAAAATTAGCAGAGAGTATAAGGAAGCCAAAATCTAGCATGGTGTTCAGGCTCAAAGTCAACCACTAACACATTTTTGAGTGAAATATACCCATTAAACCACTTCAGACGTTCCAGTGACCAGAAAAAATAACTTCCTGTCATCCTTCATCCACGCTCGATCTCACCCAAAACCTTTCATCTTTAACTTCCTCCAACATTTTCCAGCTCCTCGAAGTCATGCGCTTTCTACTGCATCTTCAGCCATGGACCTACAGGGCATGAAGGCTTTGCCAAGTGAGTTCTCACACGGCCCGTGATGGACCGGAGCCACCACAGCACCTTTGAAGCGGTCACTCTTCAGCCTGGGAAACACGCAGCTCTCAACACCTCCCTTCTCGTATTTTACTCAAGGCTCTAAATGTTTTATCAGTGACTGTTTAATATTAAAATGCATCAACACTTCCGTGGAGCCAGGCCCAGAAATAGCATTGATGAGTGGGCTCCAGACCCACAATGCGAAGACAACCATGGACACAGCTCCAGGGTTGTCCAACCTTGGCCAACGCCGTGGCCGTGGGATCCTAGTCCTATCTTTCCTCTGCCGAAGTTTGTTCCATTTAGCCTGGGTCATCAAACCTAATAAATTACATCCAACTATAAAAAGCAAGTGGAAAGGAGATAGGATGGGTTTATTTTTTATTGTACGTTGGCTAAATCCGTAAGTTATTTACTTGTTTTTCCCTGGCGTGCTGTATATAAAAAGGGCACACTATAAAGCAGCATGAAAACAGACCCATTTTTACAAGGGGTTGTAGGGAGGCTCCCCCAAGGACCCTCCTTCTCTGCCCACTCCCAAGTAACACGCAGCACCGAGGATCTTTCTGCAGCTCCTCCAAGCTCCAAGGCTGCGGGACCAGCATAAACTGCTGCATTTTTAAGGGATGTTTAATCTCCCCGGAATAAGGACAATTCATGCACCAGTTTCAAGGCAACGCTAATTCCTCACTCCCTTTCCCCTCCCCGTGAAAACACTCTTTCAGGTCCCCTTTAAATTTGATTTTGCTCAAGAACTTAAGACACATTTTTGGGCATCTGGAAAGTTTGCTTTCCTCCTTATCTACTTTTCCCTGATTTATACCCCAGACCAAGTAAGTGCTGCAGGAGACAGAGGGAAAAGCCGTGTTGCAAGAGGGCTCAATCCGCTTGCCAGTGAACTGTCACCAATGAAAAAGGTCAAAAAACAATCTCTGCGTCTGGAAAGAGTCATTTTACACAACTAAGACCTCAACGGAAAAATAAAATAAATAATAATAGTAATTTAAAAAATTAATAATTATATTCACTTTGTTCCAGCAAAGCGAGTTGCCTTGTCTACCCAGGAGGAAGTTTAATAAACAGCTTTCTGTACTTCCAAGGTTTTGAGAACCCACCAGGTTTTGCAGGGACCTCGCTCCTCCCAGACAAAACCACGGGGCTTTAACTGACAAGCAGAAAAGTGTCAAAAATATGCTTTTTAAAGCCATCTGAAGGGGACACTGATTGGGTCGGTTCGTTTAGGGGATCGATGGCAACAGGGAAGGCTAATTCTGGAGTTACAGCTGCAGATTGCTCCGAAGGTTACAAATCAAGTCCTGTGAATGAACCTGCCAGGTCCCAAAGTCCAGGAGCCCAGGTCAGGAGCTCTCCCAGGCTTTTGCTAACTCCAAGGTTGGGCAGCTCCAGGTGGGCTCCCAGTGGCAGCTGAAGCCTCTGGGCAGAGCAGAGAGGCAGATGTAGCTCCAAGGTTGGGCCAAAGCAGAAGCAACAGCATTTTGTGGACCACTGTTCACCTCTCCTGCTCTTGGCAGACTTCCGGCAGCCATTCTTGAGGAATGTGAAGGTCTGAAGAGACCAGGCTGAGTTCCACTGCCAAAATTTGAGTTTTGACCCACTGAGAAACAAGCAATGGGTCCAAGGGGATTGGAACTAGATGATCTTTAAGGTCCCTTCCAACCCAAACCATTCTATGATTCTATAAGCAAGGAGGACAAGCTGAGATAGAGGGTTGGTGGGTCTCTAAACCCCAGCTATCTCCAGGTGGCACACAGGAAGGGAGGAGCTCAATGGAAAGGAAACCCTGTACTTCTGTATGTGACACCACATGTAAAATAACTTCTTTTGGAAGGTCTTTGCAGAAATCTCATTCATCCGTGAATGCTCAACCTGGCACATACCTCCTACACCATCACGGGCTTTTCTCCATTCCCCCACCTCACCACAACACCAAGCCCACCGAGAGTTCCCAATTTTGGTCTTTATGCAAATTGCTGCAATTTTGAACCAGCTCAAGATTTCACAAGTGCACTTTGCTGGTTTAGTCCCAGGCTGGACCACTTCAGCAGCCTCGGGCAGCAGAAACCACCCTTGTCAAAATCTCTCCCTTGTCATGACTTCACCACCAGCAACCTTCTGCAGGATCCTGCACAGAGAAGAAACCTGAAAGCTCTTGAGCAGATGACACCTTCTATGGGGGCTTCAGCCATCCCTGCTGCAGAACATGGGAGCAGGACTCTGGCTTTGTGACTGAAAGCAGAAGTTTGGTTTAAGGGCAGGGGGAGAGAAAACCTCCAAAACAACAAAACTTGAAGCATTTTTCTATCCACACAAGCCCCACCACCACCACCACCAGGTGCCCACTTGCTACATTTTGCCAAATTAATCCAGAGCTTGCTCCAAAAAGGAATCTAATATTAGATTTATGTCCAAGAACTCTCAGGTCATTAACAGCCTTTACCACACGCTTTAGATTAGTTTTTAATAACTTCCTGATACAGATTAGATCCAACTTTATTCTCCCCTCACTGGCTGACCGTGAACTCCACGATCACCCTTCATTTCTGGAACAGCACCCACATTCTCAGCATATTGGGTTTCTCTCATTAGGGGAAATTTGGTTTCCAGCCAAAGGACATATCAATAATTATTGACACAGCTCAGTCCCCCTGCAGTGCTCAGGTCCCTTTTTTTTCCCAAAAGCCTCACAGTTATCTTAAGAAGTGCCTCCCATCATTTGCAAACTCTCTTTGTGAGAGCAGTGCCAGAGGGTGACAGGGGCTCGGTGTCTGCTCCTTGGGAAGGCTCAAACTGCACGACGTTTCCAAAGGGCTCCAGTGTAAGTTCTCCGGGAGTAATTTGGGAGAGACGAGCTCGTGCAGAAGAGGGGAACAGGTTTGAAGAGCTGAGCAAATGCCGACCCCATGTGCTGGAAGAAGATGCACGTTCCACAGTGGAATTTAAGCTGTCACGAGCTCCCTGTTCCAACAAAACCAGCTCCTACAGCACTTTAAAAATAAACCCCTCATCTGAGATCTCCTGATCTGGATCGTAGGAACGTGAGACCAACTTTTCATTTTTTCCTACCTTTTTTTTTTTTTTTTTTATCTCTCACGACTCAACGACGATGAAAAATCAATGACAAATGGGTTAGTGCAGGGGGACCCATCCCCAACCAGGCTGCCGTCCAAGCAAATCCTAAGTGATGCCCACAAATGCTGCTACACCACGGGATGCAGGGACGTGCAGCGGCCTCAGCCCTGGAGGATGACTCCAACAGCTGTGCTCTGGATTACAAGGATGTGGGATGGTACTTTAAACTGTTTACTTTCTTCCTATCCGTCATTAAAATGTGCTTAACAACAAGCACCAGCAGCCCGGGACAGATGTTCTTGCCTTTTTTCTTTTTCTTTAATTCCTTCCACAACAAATTTAAAAATCTAACGGAGAATAATACCACAAATAAAATATATAAAGGATATTGCATATAAAATGACACAAGTCAAGAATTTTCATTACTATATTAGCACAGAGAAGGAGATGTATGAAAGTCCAAGAATGACAACTTCGCTATTAATTTGTATGTCTGGGCTTGCAGCTCTTAATTACCTTTGTCTTATATTTTTAACCCTAAAGTGTGCTTTATTGTCCTGGCACCAAAACAATGACAAGGGGAGGCATCAGACCTTGTGAAAACCTAATTCTTTTGATTTTGATAGATTAGGAATTTCAATTTTATTAGATCCTAAGCATCGTTTTGGGAGCGCTTGGGTCCTGCTGAGCCTGGGATTAAGTGCAGGCTGAGGATGCACTATCACAGGTACAAATCTCAATAAAATGATCACTGTCCTCAGCCCTGGGATTTCAGATCTCTGCCTCATCACCTTTATTGAATCCAAACCGTGGCAGAGCTCGTTACAGCCAGAAGCAATTTAGAAGCTTCCCAGAAGCTGACTCAATAGGCTGCTTTAAAAAGTAAAGGCAACGAAATGATTTTAGGCTGTTCCCCAACGCTTGTTAAGGGTGATGTCTTAATGATTAAACATATTGGGGCGACAAAGGGGAAAAAAGAAGTTTCTGAAACTTCCGAGCTCTGAAAACTGCTCTCCTTTCCCTGTCCCCATGGCTCCTACAGCCAGAGACAGACAAACAGAGCGGGTACCGGCTCGGAAGCATCGCGGTTACTGTAATCCCTGCCCGACAAGCAAATAACACAAAGCACATTAATACTAAGAAAACAATTATGCCAGAGTTAGAGCTTCATTTCTTATGGAACAGCATAAATCCATATATGCACGATATGAGATTACGTAGCTATAGCCACAGAAAGAAAATTCAGCAGTAAAAAGGTAATTTTGAGGACTCTAAAAAACCTAAGAGTGAAACCTTCAGCGCTGCTGTGTGACTGCACACGAAAACACAACCCTGTTTAAAAAGTTTAAACCCATGATTAGCTTTTTTAATTATTTCACTACAATACTTAAAAAAACCACCTGAGACTTCATCAAAAAACCAAATCAAAAAAGTGGTAAGACCATTTCTAGAAGGTTTCATCAAGGACCTTTGAGTCAGGACCAAGGATGTGAAACAGCTTCTGCTTCTTCTCGTTCTGTGAGAGAGGGGAAAAGTGGGTGCAGCGGGAGGACATTCCAGGTACAAGAGCACCCAACATCTGAGCTGCCACTGGAGCTGGCAAAGCACCGGTGCCACCGTGGAAGAGGACGAGGAGAAACAGTTTGGAAGAGCACAGAAACACAGAATAGCTCAGGTGGGAAGAGACCTATAAAGCAGGACCCTAGGGAGGAATTGAGCCAGGTCCCAAAGCAGATGGGGTCACCACAGTGAGAACCACAGCATATTTGGGCAAAGACCCCCGGGTAGAGAAGTACCCTGAGGTCTGCAGTAGTCCACAGGTCCTGAATTTGGCACAGTAATTCCTCCCTCAAGCCCAGAAATTCTGATCTTATCCAATTAAACCTGCGAGGAGCAGGGAGTTGGACTCGATGATCCTTATGGGTCCCTTCCAACTTGAGACAGTCTATAATTCTAGGATTCTAAAGAGAGAGATACAGGAAAACACGGATCTCAACTAAAGCGTCTATTTTATTTAATCCCCAGATTGCTCCGGTGATGTTTAAACTCTAACACGAGAGCACTCCAGCTGCAATTTGCTGTACAGAAACACCACCAGAAGGGAGAGAACATTGCAAACCCAGCAAAAAACCACCCACTCCTGCGTTACTTGCATTAACCAAAACGATCTCCCAAGCCATTACCGTGAGACATCTCCATTTCAAGGCCATCCTGAGCCACCCAAGGGGGTTTGCTGAGCACACATCCCCCCTCATCCTCACCCAAGCAACAAGGTGGTTATCTCTAATTCCAGCAGGAAAACAGTTGAACGAGATAGCAAATGTGAGCAGAAAACAGAAGGAGAAGGGAAATTCGGAAACCTGGGCAAGCTTCCTCCCATTTGGGCTTCTGTGGGTATAAAATGGGAATTACTGATGTGGACACCTTTCATTAAGTGCCGTGGGTTTTGCTTACGGTGCCTTGGAAAGCACCGGTGTCTCCTGCACAAGCGACTTCGAAAAGCTGTCAGGGATCTAGAAAAGGAAATTACATGAATCCAAACAGATGTTAATCAAAAGGTTCACTGCTGGTGCTGCAGCCAGAGGAAACAGGGTTTTCTTTAGCAAAAATAAATCATATAAATAATATAAACACCAGTGGCTTAAGTCAAAATAATACTTTAGGTCAATCTGGACTTAACACCTTCATCATCATCCCACTAAGTCTCAATATTCCTGACTTTCAGCAGTTGAGCCTTCAAATCATTTAAGTTATAGGTCTCCCAGGGTCCTGCGTGGCTCCTGCAGCCACCTCGCAGAGTGACACAGGCTCAACGACACGGGCTTCTGCTCACGTTCCCAAAATACACACAGGGGACAAAGAATAGCATCTGCACTTCATTCTGGTGGCAGCATTTTCATTTATCAGCAGCCAAAATCACTGGACTAAACGTAACCCCAACCCTGGGCTGGAGGAGCATTTTGGAATTTGGTTCCTTGGTGGGGATTTTTTCCCAAACAGAAAAAACTGGAAGGGATAGCACCGAAGCTTTAGAGTCACAGAATGGTTCGGGTGGGAAAGGACCTTTAAAGTCCATCCAGTCCAACCCCCTGCAATGGGCAGGGCCATCTTCAACCAGATCAGGTTGTCCAGACCCTCAAAGTCCCACCACGTGCCAGCAGAGCATCGCTAAGCACTGGACTGCAGTAACAGACTGGTGTTAAAATAAGCTCTTTGGAGATGAGCTTAATATATAAAATTTCCATGGTTACCTCCATGCAAGTTACCACGGATTAGATGGGACTAAGTACTTATTTTTTCAAAGCCATTTATAAGCATTTAGGAGATTTTTTTTCCCATTCTTGTCTTAAAGTATTTCATACCATTAGCCACTGTTTTTCTGATCGTATACATCATGTATTAACTCTTAACCAAAACTTAATTTTACACTTTTACAGTTTACAGGAACTGCATTAGCGACAGGTACGATAAGAAGATACATATTTGTATAAAATATCAAGCTAATCTTGACAGCTACAAAAGTCCTGGTGTGAATTAAAAGCTACAAGAAAGTATTTTATCATTCTACCAGGTGAAACAGCTGTCGGATCAGAGAGATTTTTCCAGATGTTAGAAATCAAAGTCAGGGGCCATATTCACATCGATAACCACAACTAACACCTGCGCAACCGTGTGTAAGCAGTAATATCAACAATTCTCTTTGTAACTGCAGGAACTTGACCTCAAGTGTTTGCAGTCCAAAGAATGAAACCCGTAAGATTATCCAAAATGAGAGCTATTTCTGTTCAGCATCACTTATGGAAAAACTCTTATCATAAAATCACACAATGGTTTGGGTGGGAAAGGATCTTAAAGATCACCCAGTGCCACCCCCTGCCCTGGGCAGG